>OMNV01012411.1:0-42637 GCA_900303265.1 Brotula barbata
CTTGTCCATGCCTGTAGAGTAGAAGAATTTTCAGGCTTGTCCTTCTTATAGCTGGTCCAGTTTGGACATGTAAGGTTTTCACCGAATAGGAAGGACCCAACACTACTCAGGAATCAATAAAATACATTCCACGAAAAATCTCACCTCACTGGCTGATTTTTATCCTCTTATTTATAAAACTTTTAAATATAAGTCTAAGAGAAAATTGGCGGTGAAGCAACTTCTTTTTCCGTGTGTTCGGGCGTGTTTCATTCACTGCTCTGTGTCAACACAGGCGGGCGGAGCCACTGCTGCAGAAGCTGCTGCGGTGGCAGTGTATGTGCTGCAGGAACCGAAAACTCTTGCTTTACTTTTTATGGTAACAGTTTTGACTAGTTTTGCAGTCTGAAAAATCAGTCAATCGGGAGAGCGATTAAAACTGTTTCCAACCAATTCACTATTATTTTACTCTGCTTGTTACTCAACACACTGAGCTGCTGAGCTGGAAGTTTCTGTTGTGATAAAAACTTCTTAAAAAAAATAATTGATAAAAAAAATCTTTTGATCAAGATGCACATTACATATAGAGTGCAGAGCGACAACACACATGGATTCTATAACTTGTACATAAGCAACTGTTGGGGTGTCTCATGGAGATAAATTCCTAGTTTGTAGATTTCGGCAGGATTTTTCATAGACGTGGTTCTGAGCTTCAGGCTCAGCACTTCAAATGCCTTTTATGGGCACAATGTCAAAAAGAGCAACATATACAGGAAGTATAGACAATCACTTCCTGTTTCACAGAGAGTCACTCACATGCACACAGACACAGACAAACACACACAAACACACGCGCACACACTCTTACATACACAGACACTAAGGAGCAGGTAGGGATTCTTGAAATGTGATAGTGTTGGCATTTACACAATATGCACATTTAAGGTAGACATGCACAGTGTGTGTGCATGTGTGTGTGCAAAGACACATACATACACATAGCATTACATTTTTATTTCTTAGCATTTCTTAACCATTGACTGATTCAATGTGAGGCCTCTCTCTCACACACATTAAAACATTTTAAGTTTGACCTACGAGAACTGAAGTCAAGAGGTTACACAATGCTGCTCCTCCCTGTGGTATGTGTATGTGTGTGTTTGAGTGGGGTGAAGATGTTTCAGGAAGTGGTTTTGCCTCTGCAAGCTGCAGTGTGTGTGCATGTGTGTGTCGTGTTTTAACTTGTCCTCTCCACTTGATCTTTTCCTCTTTCTGCCTTCTTCTTTCCTCTTTTCGCTCTAGTACAAAAAATATAATTATCATTTTAACAAAATAATCTTTTAATAATAATTGTAACAATATTTTTATTGAATATCATGATCGATAATATGCAAATGATAATAATAAATAATCTATTCATGGTAAATTATCATAAAATACTTGTGATAAATAATCTATTACCTATCAATAATTGATGATGGTCAAAAATCAAATGATACTGACCAAAAATCTACGGTGGTTAATCTGGCAGTATGAACACTGAGATGTTTTAATGTTTGTCATCTGTCCATACATCAATTAACCCCCTTAATTTTGGTTAGCAGCCCAGACATCCCTTTCCCCTGCAACTTCCTCTTGACTTTCCTGGACACTCCCCTGACGTTCCTCATCCTATCATGGAGAGTCAGCCCCGCCACACTATTGCAGATGTTTCTACTGTAATTTCATTCTTATAGCTCGACCATAGATGGGGGAGGGAACAAAGACTGACCGTTAAATTGAGAGCTTCACTTTGTAGCTCAGCTCGTTCTCCACCATCTGGGTCTGGTACAACACCCACATTACTTTAGCCGCTAATCCGACCAGCGATTGATTTTACCCTCATTGATGAATAAAAACCCGAGATGCCTGAACTCCACTTGGGGCAGTTGCTCTCCCTCGCCTGTAGGGGACCATGACCTCAGATTTGGAGGTTCTGATCCTCATCCGGACCGCATTACAACTGGCTGCAAACAGCTCAGTTGCACGTTAGAGATCACAGTATGATGGCGCCAAAAGGATGACATCATCTGCAAATAGCAGCAACGCCACCCTTATGGCATCAAAGTGGACACTCAGCGGCACTGTGGACAGCAACATTTGTCTTATCTTGTCTGCTCACTGATTGGTCTGCATCTTTCTGTAAACAGCTTTAAAAGAAAGCTGCCATCAGGGGGAGGCGTAGCTATACCTGATACAACAGACTTTATGGAAGGAGCTTGCTGCTCCTCTTTACTGTGGAATGTCCAATTAGACCAATCACTTCGATATTGCTTTTGTTCATTCTACCTGTTTTGTCTTTCTTTCCTGATTTTCAGCAAATTTATGATCTGATTGGGTCATTGTTTTTTAAGTTCAATTATTATTTATATATTTGGCTTTAATTTACCAGGTATTTGGCATCGTTGACTAGACTCCATGTTGCTCGTATGTTGCTCCACAGAAATATCAACATGGGAGTTGAACCCCACAATAAAAGTTAAACATATCTTGTGGATTCACAAATAAAACTATTATGCTATGATGCTAACGCCTCGTAAATTAATTTCCTTTGTGTTCAAAAACGTTGCAAACGCTTTCTGATGCACAAGTGAAGATATTTGTGTCTAACTAAACTTTTAGAGGCTTTTCCACTTGCTCCATGATCCATGGAACCATGGATCCTAATACAATCTCCATAATCTCGATATAATTTACCAAAAGAGAAAGAAAAAAAGCAATGCTGACCTAGATTGGACGTGAATGATCTATAAAATCAACTATCACTTCAACATGACTTCCTTAGCGCTTTCACCTGAGTCACATTGATTTTACATTAACATTCAGTCACTACGGAGTTAATTTACATTTCAGTCATTCATCATTAAGTCATATTGAGTGCATGAAAACCTGATGTGATTAATGTTAGATTTCTGTCTTTCCATGCAGAGGAGGCTAGCAACAATGAATGCTGGTTTTTTATCTAAACAGAAATCGGGTAACAAGCATTAAAGTATACAAACACCAATATCTGACTAACAAACTTAAAGGGATTAACATAGTTCTTCATTCAAAATAACTGAAATATCAGATACAAAGAATCTCACTTTACACACAGTCAAACAGTTTCTGCCAGGAAACAACTGTCCGTGCTGATTGAAGTAGAGCACGGAAAAGGGGCTCACACCTGGAACCAGGAATCAGGTGTGAGGAATCATGATCTTCACTACATTCACTCAATACTTTATTCACTCAATAGTATTTATTCTCTCTGAAATTAATGCCAAATGTAATAACGATGTGTACTCTCACAGAATCAGTAGGATTCTGCTGTTCTCATGGTATACATGAGATGTTGATAATGTGAGTGTATCTATTGGGATAATGCACACGGAGGTAATATTATGATAGATAGATAGATAGATAGATAGATAGATAGACAGATAGACAGACAGACAGACAGATAGATAGATAGATAGATAGATAGATAGATAGATAGATAGATAGATAGATAGATAGATAGATAGATAGATAGATAGATCCAGTGTTCACCTGTTACACAGAGGTGAGCTGTTATACAGAGTTATGGTGAACGGTAGGAATGATTTCCTGAACCGTTCTTTGTGACAGTGGAGTTGTAACAGTCTGTTGGAGTAGGAGCTCCGCTGTCTCTGCAGTGTGTCATGGAGGGGATGGGAGGGATTGTCCATGATGGAGAGCAGTTTGTTCAGTGGCCTCCTGTCCCTCACTGACTCAAATGTCTCCAGGTTCTGTCTTACGATGGTCCTGGCCTTACGTATTAGTTTGTTGATCCTGTTGGCACTGATGCTGCTTCCCCAGCAAACCACAGCGCTGTAGATGGCACTCTCTACCACAGACTGGAAGAAGATCTCCAGCATCTTGCTGCACACATTGAAGGATCTGAGCTTCCTCAGGAAATAGAGTCTGCTCATCCTTTTCTTGTACACAGCGTTGGCATTGGTACTCCAGTCCAGTCTGTGTTTAAGTGGACACCCAAGTATTTGTACTGTTCAACCACTCCAACCTCCTCACCCATCATGACGACTGGTTCAGTCACAGTTTTATTCCTCCTGAAGTCGACCACCATCTCCGTGGTCTCGTCAACATTCAGGAGCAAGTGATTCCTGCTACTCCAGTCCACAAAGTTAGCCACCAGTTCCCTGTACTCCGAGTCCTGTCCCTCTCTAATAAACCCCACCACTGCAGAGTCATCAAAGAATTTCTGCAAGTGGCACGATTGTGAGATGCACCAGAAATCTGAGGTGTATAGAGTGAATCTACAGGTCTTTTCATCAGTGTGAGCATACTTAGATTTGTGCCAATTTCAATAGTATTAAGGTGTAAACATGAAGTTGAAAAAAACAGTATAATTAAAGTTTCAAAGTGCATGTAAACGTACTGAATGGTTTGTGTATGTGTATAGTATAATGTGATTCATCTGCCGATGGAACCAGTCAGTCAGGTTTGATGGCATCCACCCTGACACTAGCTCCTATTTATTGAACGCTGAGTTACTGTGGAACATTTCACCCAGTGTGGTTACATGCATTTTAAAACTGCAATTATACTGTGATAAAAGCAATAGATGTTTTTTCTCAAACAACATGTAAACAACGTAATGTGATTGAAACTGATACAAATTCATCTCTGAGTATAAGAGATTATGTAATTGTAAATTGATTCAGGCGGCTTAACCAAGGTAAACCTCATACTGCAATTAGGCGCCATGTCCTGTATGTATGTACTTAATAGTGTAAGGGCATTGATTCTGTTCAGGTTTACGGCTAAATTATATTATTGCCTTTAATAGCAATGAGGAGAAATTGTATTAAGGTTCTGCAAATGTCTGAGAAAGTGTTGAATAGCAGGGAAAGGATTGATTGACTTATCAGTCAACCAAATCAACTCAATATTAACAAGACATATTTCCAATTTACAGGTTCGTTAATATACATGAATTCTGAAGATGTGTGTGCCTGTCTGTCTCTCAGGCAGCCGAAATCAAAACCCTGACGAATTCCAACCGATCGGCAATGTTCGAGAATGGTGTCACCATATCTGGGAAGCGATGCACTGTAGTTAGAGACCTCCTCTACCAATCTGAGGGGTACCTGTCTTTGAGGACCAAAATCAGTGAAGAAACACCGAACACATACTCGATTTCTATCACCAAGAGCAAGACAGGTAAGACAGACAAACAGGCAAACTATGTTTGTTGATTTAAAAAATGCCATCTTAACTGATCCCCCGCCACCTGTCTGTCTTCCCCTTTCTCTCCCATCCCAGCTCTTGTCTTTGTGATGGGAGATTCTACCACATTCGGAGGCAAGATAAACAAAAGGGCATTTTCGGTATCAGAGTACCTGGAGAAGATGAACGCTTAAAGAAAAAACTGCCCTTCCTCCATTTCCACGCTGCTGTCTTGTTCGGTTTTTAAAAAGTTTCTTTTTTTCATCTCATTTTAAAGTTAAAGCATCAAGCAAGTGTTTCATGTGATGAAAGTTGAATCTGTTAAATCTTCCTCACGTACTGCTCCTGTGCACAGCACCCTCTGTGTGTGAAGGCAGTTAGCATGTCAGATTTCTGTTTGTTTGTACCAGGATCCAGCATTACATGTTTATAATGCAAATCCATCTGTAGAACCAAGGCCAGCAAATAAAGATAATCACGATTTCCCACAGCCTCCATGTCTCTGTGTTATGTCATTTGCAAGCTGTGATCACACTAGTCCTCCCAATTTCTTACCATTATAGTTTTTAGGTTCTCAACCAGTCACACCAGGTCATCTAACAGTCTTACCAGGTTTTGTGACTGACTGACTGACTGACTGACTGGGAAACAAAAAAAAACAAAACAAACAGGTACACGGAGATGTCCGGGAGCTACAATTACTGCCTTGGTTTATTTTCTCTTACTAGTTTTTAGGATAGACTCGCAATTTACTCTATGGTTAAGATGTATTATCTTATACCGCAACATCCGGTTTTACCACCTAGGGGTATTTCAAAATAAAGGCGCTGCCAACAGTATTAATCTGTTGTATTAAACATTACATCAGGTCCTTTTCAACGTGCCCTTTCATCCCATCATTCTTGTCACCAATAAATCAAAAATAAACGAATAAAAACAAACTCAAAACCCTCTAACTCATATATGTATCTGTAGATTTTGTTCTGTACAAGGGAATAAATATTTCTTAAAAAGAATGTAATGGCATTATAAAAAGCATTACCTAAATCGTTTTTTTCATGGTAATCAACACTTCCAGAAAAAGGTTGGTCAGACGATGATAATTTCCTAATACCAAACAAAATAAAAGAACTCTATACTAGAATATTACAGAGATACTATACTTGTAATGAACTATTAAAGCCAACATCTCTCCACTTTGCTCTTTCTGTAAATCAAAAAGAGAATTGATTTCTCACTTATTCTTTATATGTCCCTTTTCTGAAGAATTGTGTAGTGAAGCTGCTCTGTTGATTTATTCAAGCTTCAATAAATGGACAGCTGAAGGTATGGTTTTGTTTCTGGATTGTAATACAGACTCACACCCTATTAACTAGGTGCTCAAATTAATATGTCTCACTGGTAAATTTCACATACATAAGGCTGAAATAATTCATATTAAACCTAACATCCATCTATTTCATGTTGAATTAAAATATCTCTTTCACTCTGCTTCTAAAATAATGAAAAACAAGAAAGCTATTTAGACCTCTCAAATATTTGGCAAAATACTGTTTAACAAAAATTGCACTGACAGGTATGTAAGAAAAACTATTGGGCTGTATGATATGGACTTAAGTTTATATTTTCCTTGCACAATTTGATGAGATACACATTGATTTTATGTTATTTCCTAATATTCTATATTTCATTTTCATTTCATTTATATATACTGTATATGTATATGTGAAGTATATATATATATGTGTGTGTTGCTTTTGCTTTGTTCTGTAATTATTTGAGTTAGTGTTTAACTATTTTTGAATGATGTTTGTTAGGGTGTTCATCTTTTAATAGAGTTGTTTAACAAAAACACACTCACACACAGCAACAAACAATCAATGGTGCGCCCGTCTACACTTGAGAGCTGCATTCACACGAATATAATCAGCTGTTGCATGTTCCTTGACTTATTTATGGCAATGATTTAGTCCATGCACTAAATCCATGCAAAAAGTTCATGCAAGTCCACCCTAAAACAGCACAGGCACTTGGTACGGAACTTAACACACACACACACACGCACACATTAAAAGGAGATTGAGTAAAAGCAACACACAACAAACTTCAATAAAAAGGGCACCCAACATAACCATAGCAGCCTAAGGGAACCGATCCCACAGCCCTTCTCTCCCTGTGACACCTCCATCAGTCGCACAACCACAGGTGCTCTCAGGTTCTCTACAAATCTAACAATCTAACCAGTCTTGCTGTGTCATTCATCTTCCCTATCAGCCTATCCAGTCTCTAATCTGTACCAGTCTGTGATTGGATTGTTGCTCAGCTGTAGCCTCAGGTAAATACACGCACACAATCAGAGGGCTGGACACAGCACTTTATTTCTCACTCACATCAATCCCGTTGGAGCCAAATGGTGATGATTATACTCAATTTGTATGAATATAGATTTCATGTTTGTCCAGATTCCAGTACCAGCTTCTCTCCCTGATCATCTCCGCTCACACCACCTCAGTTCATTCTCCAACTATTCCACCCTGCTTATCCGTCTGCCTGCCAGCTGCCATTGTCTGCCTTCATCAACCTCCCAAACCCTGCCATCCAGTCCATTTTTAAATCATTAAATGTGTGTCTGTGTCTGCATCTGGGCCCTCATAGAGACCATCTAACCTGGTCCCTTCAAGATCCTCTACCAGTTCTTCCAATTTCTGTGCCGATGGAAGCAAGTCATCTACCAGTCCTATCAGCACATCTAAGAATCCTATAAGGTCCTCTACCAATCCTCTTCCATTGTTCCCGACATACTCATGTTTGTACTTTATGTTGGTCTGAAATAAACATGTTAAGATATTATTAAAAGAATCAACAGCGGCAGCAACAAGAGGAGGAAGGCGGGCCCATTACACAAAGATTCCTGTAACTATGGAGAGTCTCTTTAGTTTTCACTGTGGGCCCATACTGATGCCAAAATACACATTAAGCTGTCTGTCTCTGTCCATGGCTCCATCCATTTGCCTGTCTGTCTTTCTGTCCACCTGTCTAGCTCCCCGTCTTACTCTCACCCCTTGGTCATGTGCAGTTATATTTAGCCTGCAGTAAAGGCTACGGAGGCCACAGTGTGTGTTTGTGTGGGTCAAGTACAGTTTAAGGAGTATGTAAAGGGTAATGTGTGTCGTGTGTGTGTGTGTTTGTGTGCCCTTTCCGGCGAACTCAGGCCCGTTCTCACATTTCCCATTTAGATGAACTTTGACCTTCTCTGTGTACGTTAGGGTGCGTCACACTTGTTCACAGCAAAGAGAAAATGTAAAGTTGTAATGTTGAATGGTTTGTGAAATGTTCAGCACTTACTTTAGTTTCTATTTATCATGCTTGATAACCAAAAGGTCTCAGTTAAACGTGCTGAATTCAAAATCACTTTTAAAAACTTATTTTAAACTTATTAAAATATTATTATTAAGTTAAATTAATATGTGTAAGTAAAGAATACTAATTAAATGCCAAATGTCACAAGTCACACGTGCAAAAACATAAAATCTCCAGTTTTCAGAAAATGTTGAACCAAATAATTACATACACACAATACAGTGACTAAAAGTCATTTTGTTAATAAACAATCAAGCAGAATTTCAAACTGAAATGTGTTTAATAATTTACAATGTCCCTAGGGAGGCCGATAGTGCATTTATTACTCTTTGGACTGTGAGTTTTATATTCGTGATATTTCTCACCCTGGTTTGGTTTAATCTGCCATTGTGCAGTTTTTTGTTTTCCTGCAGTCTTGCCAAATCTAGACGCTCCCTAACTCTCCACCCAACACCCCTCCTACCTTAAAGCAGTGTCTATAAAGACCCTTCACAGAACAGACAGACACTTTCCCCGTCAGTTGGACAGTCAGACGGACAAACAGACAGCCAGTCTAGGACAACGCCCCCTCCTTGAGGACACAGCTCAGGTAAGACAAGAACACTGCAGATACCTGTCTCACCTGTCTGAGGTAACTTTGTGAACCATCTCACAGGTCACAGCTCAAGCCGCACATATTTCTACTTACCAGATTGTACTTCCGAACACTTTCTTCACACTTTTGTCTTGAAAGTCACTCACTTTAGTGGACTTTTTTGAGAAATCTTTAGTTTCACTCTGGATGTAGGTTTGGTTGTGATTTGTGTCTGTGTTAATATGATTCTCTTTTTATAAAACAAATAACAAAAAAACTTTAGTTTGACCTACTGGCTGCTAAAGGTCAAGGTTACAACAAACAGCATAATAAGCACAAAGTCCAGCGAGACGGGCAGATAGATTTAAAGGCAGAGAGAGGGAGACGGGTATGTTCAGAGACAAAGAGACAGACAGGAACACAGACACACAGATAGACAGAAAAAGATACAAGATAGGGAAGGAAAAAATGATGGCAGACAGGCACTTATTGGTCATTAAATGTCCAATCACACTTGGAACATGTTGACTAAACAATGATGTCTCTCAGGAACATGAACTGATTATTTATCAACAACTGAATAAACGTTTACCTGCTAAAGTAGACAATATGTGTTAAGAACACATTTAAGTATTACATTGGTTTTATAGTATGAACTTTTTCTGTATTAATAGCAGTCATTGCAGCTATATTAGCATTTTAAGCACGTTACAATATTGCAGTAATCACAGAAAGAAAGAAAGGAAGAAAGAAAGAAAGAAACAAAGAAAGAAAGAAGAAAGAAAGAAAAAGAGCAGTACTTTATTGATCCCCTTAGGTAAATTATTTCTCTGCATTTAACCCATTCTAAGGATGAGGAGCAGCAGGCAGCACACACATGCACATGACAACACACACCATAATGACAGGGCACCAACTCCAGATCTTCCACCTCGTGCCTTGGCCAAGGGCAATTGCAGGAGTGTTATTCGAAATAGTATTACAACTATTACTCTGCATTTCTTACAAGACAGCAACTGTTGCAGCATCTGCAGTGATAGCAGTATCACTGCTACAATTTGTACCAGTGACAGCAATATTGAACCATAGGAATGAATAGGAGTGCTAGTACCTGTTGCAGCAGATGGAGTAGCAGTCAAAGCAGTAGCAGTTGTAACAGTAGTATTTTGTATCATTATGATCATTCTTCTTCTTCTCCTTCTTCTTAGTAGTAGTAGTAGTAGTAGAAGTAGTCACATTAATGGTAGCGCCAGTTGGAGCACCAGTAATATAATAATAATAATGATTATTATTATTATGATAATACTTACTTGTATGGCTCCTTTCAGACAAGAATGTAGCCCTTGAATTGAGTTCTTTTACGTTTGAGAGTACAGAAAAGATAAAAACAAACAAACAAACATAAAAACAGGTTGAGAGAGATTCTTCAAAATGAGATTAACGCAATAAATCATTTTCAAAAAGGCCTGAAAGCAAACTGAAACAGGTGTCATTAGTTGTTTCCTCTATATGAACTACACTGTAAATGAATTCAAACTATTGTGTCATAAAGATAAACTGCTGACAAGCTGCCCTCAATGCGCTCTCAGTGTCCCTCTATGGTCTACCTCTACACTGGACAAATGGCCGTCCAGTGTAGAGGTAGGTTATACCCCAGCAGGAGTGGCAGAATTAGCTATAGTTGCATTAATAACTGAATTAGCACTAATAGTATATCCAGCATTGCAGTGCGTGCTATGCTGTAATACTAGAAGCAGTATAGGCAGAAGCAGTACAAGAGTGTATGTGAGTGTATTCAGTAGAAAGGTCTTGGTAATTCCATGAAGGCCATGAGTGGTTTCAAGTGTACTGTGTGGTTTGATGCATGCATGTGTGTGTGTGGGTGTGAGAGAGCCACTGACCTTTTCTGTGACCTTTGCACAGAGGTCACAGCTTGGTGAGACAGTTTTACACCACACTAACATACATATGTTCTCAAAATCATAGCACACTTGAAACCACTCATGGCCTACATGGAATTATAAAGCTCTGTGTACTATTTATAATTTCAATGTGTCCTGAAGGATGGGTAGAGACGGAGGAATATAAAGAAGTCGGTTTCTCTCTCTATCTCTGTCTGTCTCGCTCTGATCCCCCTGCTTACACACCGACTTGCTCTCTCTATCTCTGTTGTCAATCCTCTAAGCTGTCTGTCAAGCGTGCCTCTCTGTGATTGGGTGTTTGTTGAGTAATGGCAGGTGGGGCCTGATGTTGGTTGCTGTCATTGAGGCAACATGGCGTTAAACAGGCTCACTGCTGCAGGTCTGACACAAATATGCATGCACATATGTAGACACACACACACACACACACACACACACACACACACGCACACACACGCACACACACAGGGTGTTACTTTGTCCTTTAATTGAAATTTAGTGTCGTTTTTTTCAAGGTCATTTCTCTCTCTCTCTCTTTCTCTGTTCTTCCTGTTGTTTATTGGTGGTTTGTAAACCAGTTTATTGGTGCACAACATATGTATTAAATTGTAACATAGAGGTAGCTTGCACTATCGCATATCGATTCAAAGAGAGGCACATTCCACTTTTTTGAAGCATTTGCCATTCAGCATTTTTTTGTCCATCCATGTCTTTTAGGAGACTCAACTCCTTAAGATGAGATAGCATGAAGTTAATCTCCTCGTCCAACCAGAAATGTATATTTATTTTCGTCCCAGCACCTGCTGTGATGAGACGTGTTGTATGCTGTTCCACTTCTGGGTAAAAGACTGCAGCGGGACCAACTCTAACCTATAGACCATGCCCAGGCTGATTACTGGTCCAATGGAAGCGTATACATGACTTTATAAATCGATCTCCAACTGCATGACCTAAGTATGTTAGTCCGACTGAAAAAATTGGCTTAGTATGTTTTCAGTCAGACTTTTCAGTGTTTACGTATATTTTAAAAGTACGGTTTTAGTCAGACTAAAGCAATAATTCAAATTGATCAAACGTCATGTAAGCTCACCGTTTCATTCACTGTGTCTCCGTGTGTTCCCATAACACCCAGATGCTTTTCAGCTGATGTCATTGTTATTTCAATCCTTTCAGCTCCACTGCGTGGCCATGCCAAGCAGCTTATAACTTCTTCCATAAATATCACAAATCCTTCCTGTGTACTACCGATGTATCTTTCTTTATCTTACAGTATCCACCACTCACTATCGTTCCTTTATTGTCTTTATCTCCCGATATTAACAATTTACACTTTTTGCTTCCTTACCTCATAATCTTAACTTATATTTTGTCGTCTTTTTATCCAGCAGGGATACATTTCCTCCGATTTCAGGCTCATCTGTTGTGATCATATTTTCTTATTGAGTTGCTTTTTGCTTGCTGAGTTTTCTTCTTTTTTTTCAAGCTTTTCTTCTTCTTTTTAGTTGAATATTTCAATCCAATATTCATCCAACCCGTCACCAGAATTTCTTGCTTCCTGACTCTGTTTATGTGATGTCAAAGCATTGCGATGTGATGCCATCTGTTCAGGTGCTGTGGAAGGCATTAGCGTATCATAGCACGCCCACAGTAAAATCCTGACTGAGTCTGAGAGACTGTTGCATGTTTTTGAAATCCTATAATGGATATGTAAAGCATAGTTTGGCTCAGCACTTTAACTTTAACACTTTAACTCCCTCTCTGTCTCTCTCTTTCTCTCACAGTCAGAATGTCCATCACAAAGATTCATGCTCGGGAGATTCTGGACTCCAGAGGAAACCCCACAGTGGAGGTTGACTTGTGGACTGCCAAAGGTCAGCACAATAATCCTAGCCTATCTGAGCACAAAGAGTGAAAGCAAGGGAAAATACTATCCTCACTAGTACAAGGCAATGAAGCAGGAGGGAACTGCTAGTCTATCTGAGCAGAGAGATTTGAAGTAGTGGAATACCCATATCTTAGCTTAGCGCAAAGATGGGAATAAGGGTGAAACTGCTAGCTTAGCTTAGCCCAAAGACTGGAAGTAGACCAAATATTTTTTTTTATTGTTGTTGGTTTTTGTTTTTGTTTTTTTTAATTTATGTATATTTGCTGGTGCTGAATGTTGGAGTGTCTTTCTACCAATTATTTGGAATGTTTATGCTTTGCCCCCCTGCATGTCTGTCTCAGGTCTCTTCAGAGCAGCTGTCCCGAGCGGAGCATCCACAGGCGTTCATGAGGCCCTGGAGCTCCGTGATGGAGATAAGACGCGTTACTTGGGCAAAGGTAAATCTGACCATACATTACATGTTAACAGGTTTTTTTTTAAACCACAGACACACATTGTCTTATTCCAATTTTTTTTCCTTGCAGGTACTCAGAAAGCTGTAGATCATGTGAACAAGGAGATTGCCCCCAAACTGATTGAGAAGGTACATAATATAATGATATATAATAATAAAATTGATTAAATAATCGTTATTTTTCAAAATAAAATGAGTGAAAGCACATCTGATTAGTTTCTGTTGTTTGATAGCTAACAGGAAGTTAATCATTTAAGAGGCAATGGATGCTTGACAATGACTCAATAACTGACATGGCCGAATATTTCTATTTGGTCTTAACTTGTCCCTTGTGCCCTCTTCATGTCCATAAAATGAAATCAGTTATAATAAAAAAATATTCCATTTGATAAGGCACTTTTCAGTCCTCCTGATGTGCCCATGTATTCTTCCATTCACACGTATGTGTCAGCTTTGCATGTCAAAGCATTCTGCCTCCGATCCCAAACAAGACTAAAACACAAGAATTTTTCTGTAATTCATCTCTGAATTTATATTTGCATTGGGGCTGGACAAGTATTTTTTTTATCCTAAAAATAGGACATATGTTGGAAAAACAGAACTGATGGTCAGCCTAATGACTCAATACTGACTCTTACACTAACTACCTGTTTGTTTCTCTGCCTCTGTCTCTCTAGAACTTCAGTGTTGTCGAACAGGAGAAGATTGACAAGTTTATGCTGGACCTGGATGGCACTGAGAACAAATGTAAGATCTTGTCTGTCTCTTGGATATGTCTATCTGTAGGTATGCTAGTACCATCCTGGATGTGGTTTTAATCTGTGTCCCTGTCGTTCATCTTTCTATAGCTAAGTTTGGTGCTAATGCCATCCTGGGTGTGTCACTGGCTGTCTGTAAAGCTGGAGCAGCAGAGAAAGGAGTTCCTCTGTACCGCCACATTGCTGACCTCGCCGGACACAAAGATGTCATACTTCCTGTCCCTGTAAGTGGTAGGCACTTCTCTAGATTGCTTTGCTGGCTGGTAAAAGGTGAAAGTGAATATTAGATTAAGTTATTTGACTTAACCAACTGTCAAATGATTTTAAAAAGGTGATGGTAGTTAAATCGTTGGATAGTAAAAAGAGGTAGATTACCAACATAAAGTGTTGGCTATCAAAAAAGTTGAAAGTGACCAGTAAGTGTGTCTGTTCGACTGGTAAAAAGATGACCTTATATTTAGTATAGTGTTATTATGTACAATGTACTGTATGCACTTATGTAACATTAGCATCACTTCTCACTCTGCAGGCATTTAACGTCATTAACGGGGGAAGCCACGCTGGAAACAAACTGGCCATGCAGGAGTTCATGATTCTGCCGATTGGGGCTGCCAACTTCCATGAGGCCATGAGGATCGGTGCTGAGGTGCTACGTCAATACAGTAACAGAATCATTATCAGTAACTTTGAAGAATAGTTAATGGTATTAAGAGCATTTTCTGTTCATAGGTTTATCACAATCTGAAGAATGTGATCAAGGCAAAGTACGGAAAAGATGCCACCAACGTGGGAGATGAGGGAGGCTTTGCCCCCAACATTCTGGAAAATAACGAGGGTGAGACATCTTTCTATCTAGCTGTCTGTATGTAATTTTAGATAAGGTTTATACCTTTCAACAGTCACAAAGTGCTTTAACTATCACTAGCAGGGAAACAAACAGAAAGAAGCACAATCAAACATTTAAGTGTCCTTATAATTATGCTAATGTTTGTGGTTTGGAGAAAGTCTTGTCAAGTCATCCACAGGAGCAGTGATAACAACCTGCTCAGTGCGCCAGGTGAAGCCAGAGATTTTCAAATGAATTCAATATTGATTGTTTTAGTCATTTAGGAATTTATGATTAACAGAATGTGTTGAATTGTTTTAGGATTTGGAACTTTGGAAAAGTTTTGTGTTTAATTAAATACTTCGTGCACGTTGGCGTGACATGCACAACGCGGTAGTTAATCACTTGGGTGTGTACTTTCCCTGCTCTTAAATCTCATGATATCCACTGCCCCTCAAAATGTCTGTGCATGTCCCTGCAGTACAGCGACAGGAAGGATTTTTGTTCTGTAGCTGGTACTGCTTAAGAGTGTGACAGAAGCATTTTGAACCAGCTGCTATTTGTAAGGGGGGGAGAATAATGGTGAGAATTATGGACCAGGGAACATAATTTAGAGTTGTTTCTAAGTTTAATTTGTTCATTTTTACTATAAATTGACTTCATATGTTCAGTTCAGTTTAAGGTGAATACCACGGTTTGCAAAAAATTAGCAGAAATTGGACCAAAACCCAGCTGTACTTTTAAAGCGATGATCTCTCTGCCAAGAAGAAGGACCTTAGTAAAATTATAACTTGGCTTTGAAGTGTTTCACTCTGTGTCCTTTGTGTTAGTTGGCCTGGATTTTATTAACTGTTAAGTATTTTTTTATATGTTTTTCTTTCTGTATCTGTAGCTCTGGAGCTGCTGAAGACAGCCATCGAAAAGGCCGGCTATCCTGACAAAATCATCATCGGAATGGATGTGGCAGCATCGGAGTTCTTCCGCAGCGGAAAGTACGATCTGGACTTCAAATCACCCGACGACCCATCCCGACACATTAGTGGAGAGCAGTTGGGAGACCTTTACCGCAGCTTTGTCAAGAGCTACCCCGGTAAACATAATACACTGCAGCAGCTAAACCTTTACCAGAGCAGGTATTCCTGTTTGTTCAATCATGCTAACATTAAATTCTTGTAGAGGCATAACGTAGCAGTATACTTTCACTGCTTCGTAACACGAGCAAGCAAATTGGCCATGAAATTAATTGTGTGAATGTCTGGTCGTCAAAAAAAGGGACATCTGGTCATTATGTCTACAATTTTTTGTTCTCACCAATTCAAACATTTAAGTTGGCTATCATGCTAAAACTAACAGTAGCTAGCAATAACAGTCGCAATCTAGCTATTGTTGGCCATTACCACCACTTTTTTATATAAAACTTGACAATAAATGCATAAAGCCACATTAAATCTCCACCACAGCAATCTTAGCTCATAGATAAAGTCCAGAGGTGGAATACCTTTGTGGTGGCATTAGCTGCGGACATGTCATGCATATTCAACACCTTGTTTGGATGGCAAAATAGACAGAGAAATGGACACTAACCAAGGAAAGTTGCGGAAGAACTAATAGTTTTAAGAGAGGAGGTAGTGGGGAATAGTAATACATTGGTTTGGTAGAAATTCAGGAGGAGTAAAACAAAGAAACTGGTTGGGAAAGAATCGCAGAACATGTCAATATGGCGTCTATTGCATAAAGAACAGCTTGACTGCCAGAATCAAGCAAGAGACAAACTGAGAAAAACAAGCATCAATACACTACTGGGAGTCTCAGTAGACTGAAGGTGTCTTAATTTAAGCACAAAACCAGCAGAGAGTACAAAGGGATTAGGCTAAGCGCTGCAGATATCTCTCTGCAAACCATATGTGGTAAACGTGATTTATCATCCCAGAAAAGAATACCGTGACAATTTACCATCACCCTGAAGCGGATCTTATTTTTAACACAGTGCTTTTATGACTCGTTAACAAGAACTGTGAAGGAGGGAAATGCATACAAATGAGCTGTAGAGTCACATTTAACAGATACAGAAAAACAGCTGGTAAAAGGTGTTTATGAATGAAAGAAAGGGCAACGGTCATTTATCTTAACGGTCGGGTAGATCATTCTTTGTAGAAACACAATTTGTAATATTTGAAGAAAACATCTTGACACTTTGATAGCTATCGATATGTCAAATGCTCTGAAACAAAAAGAATTTTAAAATAACATCTGTAGCTGTAATAATCTTGAAATAAACCTATCAAATAATTTCATTCAGACTGAATGAAATGATTAGATAGCTGACCTGCTTGTTACCTTCGTAGCTTTATGTGCGTGCACAGTCTGCCCACCCATTGATCAACGCTGGATTCTCGTCACGGAATATTCACACTAATAATGTTAACGTTAACGTTTTCTTACATGTGAATGTACAATGGAGTATTAGGGCCACTATTGGTTAAAAAAATGACAGAGCCTAATGATCTGAGATTATAAAGTCGCAAATTTGCATGAAACAACCTCAGAAAAGCACCGCATACTACAAGCATGGACACAATAAAAAAATGCACCTGTGTGAATGCACGATTATAGTAATATCCTTTTGCTAAGCAGTACAAACAATAGCAGCAATGGCAGCAGTCATAGTAGTGGTAGTGACAATGATGGTGGTGGTAGTAGTGTAAGAAGTAGTAGTAGTCGTAGTAGTAATAGTAATGTCTGTAATAGTAGTAGTGGTAGTTGTAGTCATAGTGTTAAATCTGCAGGTTTCTAGACATTTAATTAAAAAGGAAAATAATTCTATTCAAGGAAAATAAGTGCTATATATTACTGTCTGTCTGTCCCTCTGTAGTCCAGTCCATTGAGGATCCATTTGACCAGGATGACTGGGAGCAATGGGCCAAGTTCACTGCCTCTGTAGACATCCAGGTGAGACAGACAGATTTCTGCTTGTCAGTGTGAGAAAATATAATTTTGTAAGATGGTGATTCCTCTGATGAGTGTGTTAACCATACAGATTGTGGGAGACGATCTGACAGTGACCAATCCAAAGAGGATTCAGCAGGCGGTGGAAAAGAAGGCCTGCAACTGTTTGCTGCTCAAAGTCAACCAGATCGGCTCAGTCACCGAGTCCATCCAGGCGTAAGAAACTTGACTGCATGTCTCTATGTGTGTCTGTCCATCTGATTCATTTATGCAGCCCCCCACCCAGTCTCTTGTATCTGTCTGACTGACCCTCTATCTGACCCCATGTCCCCCACCCCTTGTGGCTGTCTGTCTCTCAGGTGTAAGCTGGCTCAGAGCAGTGGTTGGGGTGTGATGGTCAGCCATCGCTCTGGAGAGACAGAGGATACCTTCATCTCTGACTTGGTGGTCGGACTTTGCACTGGACAGGTAGACATTCAGATAGACAGACAGACAAACATACAGAAAGGTGGATAGGTACATACATTGATTGAGACAATAATGTCTAATGGCTCGCTTTTTTTGTTAGGACTCACCAAATTGATTCCCTCTGACCCCCATCACTCTCTGATGGTGTCTCTCTGACCACGCCCCTCTCTCATTCTGTCTCCACCTGTGACCACTTGTTTCTCTCTTCTTCTCCCTCAGATTAAGACTGGTGCCCCCTGCAGGTCAGAGCGTCTGGCCAAATACAACCAGCTCATGAGGTGAGTCTTCCTGATGTCTATTTAATAGAAATAATCAAAAGCAGTGTTCCCCTGCCCTCTGACCTTTGCCCCCTGGCCACTAGGATTGAGGAGGAATTGGGAGACAAGGCCAAGTTCGCAGGCAAGGATTTCCGCCACCCCAAGATCAACTAAAGATCCACCCTTTCTTCTTCCGTCACTGTGTCAGCTGACTGATGACCCATGACCCCGTCCCCTCTTCCTTATGTCCAAAAGTGAGAGGTCAGGGGCCATGGTGGGTTTGACTCCACCTTCTTAGGAGTGATTCCATTGATGTTGTTTTGTGCACAAAACAGAAACATGAAAATAAAAACTCTTAATATAAACCACAACTAGTATGGATTCAGATTGGTCTGTGCGTGACATCAATACCTGTCAATGGTTCAGCTCAGACATTCACAATTTTCAGTCTTAAACTCAATAAAACATTTTTGAACATTTTGCATCCAGATTTGCATGAAATGTGGTGATCCCATTCAACTTCCTCATATTTTCTTAGAATTACCACATTTTCAGTGCTGGACCCACATTCCTGTTTTCACACAAGGCTGCTGATCATCACTAGGCAACAGGCTGCATTCACACCAAACTCCCTCAACTTATCTGCATTGACGTCACAGCAGTGCGTGTGCTTTTATATGTAAAGGACTATAGCAGAGTGTCTAACACCACAAATTTCTTTTCTATATTTGTGTTATTATGTTAAATTAAATTAAATAATATGTTTATTTTAAGATAAATAAATATCTACAGAGGTTTGAATACATTTGACGAAAATGTTCAATGCTGGACATTTCTACCTGTACCTGAAATCAGCAGGTTGGAACCTTTAAACCCTGTTTTGTCAAATAAGGTAGAACGTGTCATCAGTGTGGTGCCAGAGGAAAGATGGAATGGAAACTTTATCTGGAGTAACTTTTAAAAAAATACTTTTTGCATTTTCTACTTTATTGTGGTAGGCACAGTAAAGAGACTGACAGTAAGGACAGGGTAGAGAGGGGATGACTCGCACAAGCCAGAATCAAACCTTCACTTCCTCATTATTTGGTATGCCTTTGAACCGATGACCCACTGAGTCGTCCATTTAGCTTTTAGAGGCTTTTCAACATCCATTATCTCCAATAGAATACAAGAAATTAATCAATATCAGTGATCGCGCTCGGTCGCAATTTCTTCATCATTACACTTTATACAGCCACTGTATCGCTTTAAAGAAACAGCGAAAGAAAACTACTGTTCAGGTGATTGACAGTAAACAGCAGCAGCAAACTCCACACATTATAAAATTTGTTACTGCAAGCATTGGTTGGTGGCTAGCGGGTTAGCTTTAGTAAAGGTTAGGTTTATAATGTTTATCATTTATCATTTCATTTACATGTTGTCGCCAAGGTAATCGGAACATTAACACATTTCAACCAACCACAAACACACATTGCCACATGGTGACACTGAAGTTGTTGAGTGTGTGCGGACAGAAAATTGAGAAATGTAAACTCACTATTACAGACAGGAAGTGTGTGTTATACTTTGTGAGGTGGCAAGAATGTTATGTACCTCAGAGGAAGGGTCCAATGACAGCATATATACAGACATACAAATGCACACCGACACACAATAGGAATAGCTCATCAATCACCTGATTAGAGAAGAAGAGGACACTAATGACAGCACGGCTTCTTATTGTGTGCATGTGTGTATCCGCATGTTTTATGTGTGTGGCTGCTGACGTCAGAGGTCTCCTGCTGAATAGGGGGCGGGGTGTTGCCTGACTTTGACAAAGGCAACAGGGGTCATTAAACACAGACACACACGTACTGACCTATCCTTACCACAACGTGAAATGCCTTAGGCCTGCCCCTTCCACAGGAAATAGTTCCTGGCGAGAAGCCCATCTCTGTGGCAACAGTTTATGAGGGGGTGGGATGACCGGTGTCATGACGGTCTGGCACAGAGTGTGTATGTGTGTGTGTGTGCGTGCATGTGTGTAAAGCGGTTAACCTAGTTAACAGATTATAATAGTTTAAGTAGGCTAAATTATAATCTGTTTTCAGTAGAAACAGAGGGACATGCAGATGGAGAGACAGACATACAGGAAGCAAGAAAAACGGGTTTAAGACTGACAGACAGTGAGAGATACACAGTCAGGTGGACAGACAGAGAGACGGACAGGCGGAGATAAGCAGACAGACAGCAGGAGAGACAGGCAGACAGGTCATGTATGCATCAGAGATTATCACTGCGTGATTGTGTTGTTGAGTATTTGTCCAATCAAATGCCATCATCTTTACAAGACTCTGAAGTGGACCAGGACATGTACAAGAAGGGGGATACCTTTGCGACAGACTACTTTCCTAGAGACATAAAACCAGTCCAAACCAGAGTTAATGCTAAAGGAGTCAGCCTCTCCAAATAAAAGCCCCATAAGATTCATTCAGTAAATTAACAAAAAAAGAGATGATTTACCATTATTGTAAAATGTGCGATTTTTCATCTCAACCCCCTGATGTAAGATCTGCTCAAGAAAATACTAATTCATTCATTTATTTAATAATTCCAGAAAATAAATAAAAAATCCTCATCAATGCAAAGTTCAGAAAATATACTTCTTCTACTACTACTAGTACTACTACTACAACTACTACTACTACTAATAATAATAATATATTTTTTCACATACAAAAATACATACAAAATAAACCCGAATGAAATGACAGATAAAATAGTTGCTATGACTTTGGACTCCAGAAGGTTAATATTTGGTGTAAGAAAATGATACTCTGTACCAGTTATGGGTACACACAAATTACTTTGTCTCTTCTAACCAATCTTTCCCTGTAATTTTTGAAGTTCGGTTGTTGTTCACTTGTCTCATTCTGTGTGTGTGTGTGTCACTGTCCCATTGCTGGGGGTAACAGCAGTGACAATGTGTGACATCACATTATCCAGGCGTATATAAATTTGTGTGTCCCTTTTCAAGCAGACCACAGACCCATCCTGGCAGTGAAACAGGACAGAGACAGAAAAACAGACAGAAAGAAAGACAGCGTTCAAAGCTTGTCTTCAAAACTTAAGACAAAAAACCTGATTGCCAGGAAAGCACATGCAGAGACCAATAAATTATTTTATTGGAGAGATTTTTTTTTAAACTATCAGCAGAGCAGCAGAATCTTGTGTTTGCTTGGAAATTATTTTTTTTATTTTGCATCAGCTTTGAATTTCAGTAAGTTGTGATATTTATTTTCATATGTGCCTTGTTTGACATTGCTACTGGTGAAAGTTTTTTTTTGCCCATTACATTATTGTTATTATTGTTGTTGTTATTATTCATGACTTCAACTGTTAAGCTAAGATTTATTGCAGCTTCCTGTATTATATTCAGAGATTTTAATCAGTTTGCATTCAAGTTTTTGTTTAGTTTAAAGTTTTGTTTTTGTTTGCATGGCACTTCTATGTATATGTTTATTGTTCAAGTCAATATAATGCAACATTATATCAACATTTGATAGATGTTAACTAACTACAATGTCTAACATGACATATTTTCACACAGTCATAACATTTTGTTTACTTATTTGTTTTTAATAATTGTAAGTAAAATACAGGATCACAGTGGTTTTGAAGCCGAGTGGTGAAAAGGAACATATATTCGCTTTGTAGTCCAATCTAGTCTTTATAGGCCCCATAAATTCACATAATGTAGTACTGGTGTTGTGCATTTTCTGAAACACAGTGAAACAGAAACCGGGGCCACATTCCAGCACAGGGTCCTAGCTGGTTTGTTGGAGCCTAAGTGCAGTTTAACAGTAGAGTCTGGTTTAACTCCAATAGACATTTAACTCCAGTACAGTCCAGTTTAACTCTAACACAGTCTGATTTAAGCCCACTACAGGTTTAACAGCAGTAGAGTCTGGCTTAACTACAGCGGAGACTGTTTTAAGCCCACTAGAGGTTTAACTGCAGTAGAGTGATGTTTGATTCTAGTAGAGTCGGAATTACCTCTAGTATAGTCTGATTTAACGGTGGAGCTGGTTTAATCTCTTGTCTTTTTGTGTCTCTAAACAAAGATGGCTGCTTCATTTTCCTCCTCATCTTCCTTCTTTGTCCCTCTTCTCCTCTTCTTCTTTGCTGTTGCTGTGGAGACTCGACCATCACCTGAACGAGATGACACAAAGGTCTGTGGAGCTCATCAACACCATCAACACTACCATCAATCAATTTTATTGTTCTTCATCCATATCATCGTTGTCCACTTTTCAATTATTTTCTTTATTTTGATCATTGTCTCATGATCTTTTTCAGCATCATCATCATTAGTTATCCTCACTTTCAACAACGTTATTTTCGTCATCTTTCACGCTTATTGATCAGCTTTCTTATCTTGTTGACTCTATCATTTTCATCATAAAGCTGGCATGCAGAGTGCAATCATTGATTGTCAGCAGATGTGTGCGTGTGTGCTTTTACACCTTATGAATTAGTTTACCTGAAAGTCACACTAGAGCAGTGCTACATGACACAACTGTACAAGTTCCTGAGTTCTGGAAAGGCACTGATCAATCATACAAACTCACCCTGTGGAAATGACTTTGCGTTACAGCATAGCCACTCCCATATACTAGCTAACACAGATATAGCTACTATAGTGTTTGTTATTAAGCATTTCAGCTCCCGTGATATCTGTAGCTCCTTAGTGACGGTCATTGAAATGTCCTCTTTGAGGACCTGCTCATTATGGAGATATCGCAAAGTGCTTGGTGATCTTGCCACAATGCAACTCAAGTTTGTGCTCTTTCTCTTTTCTAAAAAAATGGATCTTTGCTATTCTTCTTCAGAGGCTCACAACTTTCTAATTGGACAGGTTGAACTGAAATGCCACCTGAGATTGGACATCCGCCTACATTTCAATTCAACTCAACCTGATGGCTCAGCTCATAACATGTCACATGCATGGCGACTACAAAGATTTTCTTTTGCTAGTGCCGAGGGATAGCCTGACTTTTTAGAGATGGCGCTCTGAGATTTAATTTAAAGAGCCCAGTCTATTACTGAGCTACTGAGTATAACCTCAGCGTGACCTAATTGACATGCTTAGCTTCTACCTTGAAATCACTGTTTCTGTTCGTTGCGCTCGGTACAAAAGTAATACATTTATTGTGTATACCGTGCATAAAGTACATAAACTCCAATTACTAAATCAAAACCAAAACACCATGCCAAACCAACCGTTTGCGCCAAAGTGGTCAAAAACTCTATGCCCTTCTGGGGTTGAACACCTAATGTCAACAGTGACCTTCCTAACTTTATACCTGTATCAGAGATACCATACCATACAGCAGCACCCAATGTACACATAAGAAATTACAAAAAAATCCCAACAGTGTATTTCTGTATGACACAAATTTACCATTGTACAGTTCAGCGATCTGTCAAACACACAAATTTACTTCCACCTCGTGCTGTTTGCTGGCATCTGTGGGGAACACACCACAGCTCCGGGAGTGATGGGAGACTCCCTTTGTTGAAATTTGTCAATAGAGACAAAATAACCACAAATAACGTAATCACACAGGTCAGATGAAAGCACATCACAGTCCCTCTATCTTCAGATGAATATTGGGATTTCACCAATTAAAATATATCCTGCAAGCAATCATGGATGTCAGATAATAGCTGGTGTTTTTTACCTATAGTAGCTTCAATATGCGGTTCTACATTGACATGTAAGAAAACACAGACAATAAAAAAAAATTCTGCCAAGCAAAATTGGTACAACTGCATTTGCTCACACTTTTTTGAGAACAGGAAGTAATAGTTACTGAACTTGTGCTTGTCCTTGTCAAGTTTGTCAAGAGTGTTAAATCTTAATAATTCTAAAATGTTCAACATCAGCCATATTAGATACATGGATGTCTTTGCCTTCACAGTAGAATCCTCTTAGAACTGTGTCACACTTCAGATTTCTCCTCCTGTATCCTGAAAATATATTAATATTATAATATAATTTCGTGGAAAATTTTATTCTTGGATTTAATGTGCTATATTGATACATAACATTATAATTTCTCACAGGAATAAGACATCTACTGTGAGCTGCTGTTTATTGTAACTGATTAGTGTTAATACATCGTAATCAAGCGGTATGCAAATGATAGACATGACTCATGTTAAAAGAGGTATCTGTGCTTCTTTGAAAAATTAAAACCCTATTTTAGTTTTCTTTTTCAGCAGAGGTTCGATTTAATATCTTTTGAAGCAATCCCCACATCACATATATTTAAATTGTTTTCCTATCTTCACCTCTGCCCCTATGGTTCTTTGATGTCATGGTACAATATAACACTCATTGTATGTAATAGCCAAAATGTTGATTTGGTTCTCTTGTGGAATTGTATACAAATGAAACCTGAATTTTTTCATCTGATAATTAGTTGTATTAAGGTTAAAGATTCCAACATGCCCTCCAGGTGCTAGATGATCACAATCCTAATTCCCTCATTTAATCACTATCATTGGGATGTATTTTAAATGAGACAACCACACATAAGAAAATAGATTTTGAGCTACTACCCCATGTACGTGAGAAAAAGGGTATTCCTGATGTCTGAATGGACCTGTATTCCTCACGTGTGACTCATTATCTTATGGACCATTATGTATTTATCTATATTTATGCATAACATCACTTGTTGGAGAATTTGTATGGTCCAATAATGGCGTTGCATAGTCGACTTTACCAGATATCTTGGTAAAAATCTACCAGAATTACTATGAATAACTACATAAAACGTCAAAGAGGGATTTGTCATAAGAAATATGCTTATACTGCACTGCTTAGAGTCAGCAGACATACAATTTAAACAGTGTTTGAGATACTGTTCCCTGGAGAACTGGTATTTCGGTATTTCGCAGGGTGGCCCTGTAGGTGGAAAACACCCGAGGACGTCTGTCAAGTCACGTGGGTTTGTGAAATTTATCGATGGAGTCGCTCTTGTAAAATCTTTTGGTCCAGAGAAGAATTTCCTTTTCAGAATAAAATCCATTTCTACTGGGTACAGTTCCAGAATAAAATTCTTTCAGAATATAAACACATCGAGTTGTATTGTATTTTCAGAATGTGGATGTTTCCTTTCAGCATAAAATCCCTCTTCACATTAAAAGCTTCATACCGTCCGTCAGAGGCATCAACAGGAGTGATTGATATTTTAAAGGAATTAAATTCATCTTTGATAAGCAAAATATGTGATTCAAATTTTCTCTCTCTGTGCTTAGGTCTTTCACTCTCTATTCGGCTCTGCCCTCTCTTCTCGATTCTTGGCCCTTCCCGCCGCTTATGACGTCACACTGGATTCCAATGACGGCCCTGTCACCTCCTCTTTGTCTCCTCGTTGGGGACAGGCTGTGAATCAGGGAGCTGTGAAGACATTGGCTGGGAGACAAGAGGCGGTCCCAAGGTTCTTTTTGGATTTGTTGCAGAGACACACAAAGATGAAGAGGCGAAACAGGAAGTCAATGGTTGGAGGAAGAGGATGTTTTGGGATGAAGATGGATCGCATCGGCTCCGTCAGTGGACTGGGCTGCTAGAGTGTTTGTGTGTGTGTGTGTGTGTGTGTGTGTGTGAGACCACAGTACTGACTGTAGGGCCTCTGTTACCATAGTATCTTTACCATAGTAACCCACCATAGTAGAGCTTGACTCCGCCTCTTTTGGGCTGTTGTATTTGAATGTTAAACGACGCTATTGGCTGACGCTGCGTGACTTCTGATCTCCAGGAGCCTCTTAGACAGAGACTTCATGTTGAAACCTTACTAATGACTTCTTACCTCTGAGCCCTGGCTACATCACAGCCAGCTGTCCACTCTTGTGCTAAACAATTAGTTTTGTGAGTGTGTGTGTGTGAGAGACATAGAGCAAGACCATGTGCAAAACATGAAGTTTGTGTGTATGTGAGAGGGAGAGAGCAAATAAGTGAGTGAGAATGGCCATGTGTTGAACACTGGAGTGTGTGTGTGTGTGGTGTGTGTGTGTGAGAGAGAAAGAGAGAGAGAGAGAGGATGATCATGTGCTGAACATCGAGTTTTGTGTGTGTATGTTTATGAGAGAGGACAACCATGTGCTAAACATGAAGCTTGTGTGTGAGTATGTGTAATAAAGAAAAGAGAAACAGGATTTGTGTTATTTTATTTTTTATTTAAACTTAATAACAAATAAAACATAATATTTAAAAACATATAATAACATGATATACAACAAATCTATATGCTACAAGAATTACATAGTAAAATTTAGAGATAAAAATGTTATGAGTAAAATGTCATAATATTTTGATGAAAAAAGTCTAATGAGACTAAAGCTGCAATTTTAGTTCAGTTCATTTTATTTTCGCTTTACTGCATCTCTCATGGTGTATCACTCAGACAATAACACATGTAACTTGACACATATGTCAAAAGGGGAGAGGCTCAAACTTACAAATGGATGGTCTGGGACTCCTATAATGGACCTTACCTCTATGAGTGCGTGACAAATAAAAATCTCTTTTGGTGTGTTAGGACTGTGTCTAATGATTTTACTTGTATTGTACAGACCTTTCCTATAACCCAACCGATGGACTTCGACATTATGCACATTAAAATTTCCATACCAAGAAACCATTGAAAATAATATCTGACTCAGTCAAAGATACGTGACAGAAGGCCAAATATTTCACGAGAAATGTCTAGGTGTGAATTTCGTGTTCAGTTAAAGAAATGTGTTACTTTCAGCCACCAGAGGGCGAATGGGAGCCCCCGTCGAGCCTCCGAAACTGCTCTCGGTCACGTGACGAGGGTGGACACTTCGGCTGGCTGTTAGCTGTTAGCTTTCGGAGGACGCTAGGGAAACAAACCGAACAGAGCCACACATCCCGCGGACCTGTTTCTGCACAAACCGGTGCTTCTTCTTCCCACCCGTCCTTTGCGGTTGCGGCTGTCCTTGGCTCTCCGTCCTCCCTGTGCGGCCCGGCTTTGAATCCCAAAACATGTCGGCGGTGCAGCGAATGAAAGTAGCGAACGAGCGGCACAGCAAGACCATCACACAGCGGGGACACGTCCAGAAAACATCGGTACTGAGATCCGGGCTAACAGCAATGGCTAGCATTAATGCTAACTCCCCGCGTCTGCATCGAAATATTCTTAAACATTTTATTTCGTTATGCGTAGTTTTAAATTGCCTCATAAATGTTAATAAAGTAACTAGCTGACTGATAAAGGATTAAGTGTTAGCAGGAGCTTAAAAACAATTTTTATCTGATGGTGGTTGTAGGCTGTAGGCACCCGATGTACGTTAAGATTGAGTTAATCAATATGACTTCAAAACGTTTATCTGTGTATATGGCGTAAACAGATGTAGAGAATAAAGTGGTTCTATTTAGAGGCAAAAATTTAAATGCGATAACCTTATTCGTATAGTATTTAAATTACCATTCTCAAAATAGAGCAACTTTATTCGTAAAGCTGTGTAGAAATATTACGATTTTATTCTCATAACATTGCGATGCTTTTTCTCTCGAAATATTTCAAATTTATTGTACTTTTTATTGACGTTGCTCTGAATATTACGTCTACATTCTAGAAATTGCTTTCAGAATGTTTGATGTCATTCGGCTATAAGGAAACATGCATGTAAGGTTTTCATAATGAGTATCAGAAACGACACCAACATAGAGTAGGTAATGATTTGTAGAAACGCAATTTGTCACATTTGAAGAAATCATCTTAACATCCTGAAAGCTATAAATAGAACAAATGCCCTGAAAAAAGAATTGTATATATATCCAATATCTGTAGCTCCAGTAATTCTGAAATAAACACATCCAAACAACTAATTCGGACCGAATGAAATGATTGGATGGTTGACCTGCCTGTCACCTAAGTAGCTGTCTGCACCTGCACAGTCTGCCTGTCCACTCATTGTGCAAGCCCAGATTCTCATTCTGAGCCTCACAGAGTCTTCACAACAATAATGCTCTGTGTATTCTTACATGTATTGGAGCCACAACAGGTAAAGAAATAGATAGAGCCAATGCTGAGTTGTACTGTCCAAAATTTGCAAAAGAAGAGAAAGTTTCATTCACACACACCACGTAAAGCACCCGCATGCCAAAAGCAAGCACACAGCACATAAACCTTGCACTAGAGTGCATAATCATAATTGTGTGTGAAAAGATATACGTGTATATGCTTTATCATATGTAGGTGAGTGATTATACAGGTGTATATGCACAATCTATGAGCGCAGGCTTGCTTTAAGTAGTATTCTCGTGCTTACAGTGGTGTGTGTGTATGACACATAATAATCTCAGATAAAAAATGTATCCCTAATACCCCGTAGCATGAATGAGACATGAGGTTGTTTATGTTTGATTTGGCTGTGATGAGCCCCTCTCCAGCATTATTAGGTTGTTCGTGTTAGTATGTTTTGGGGCATTCCTTTACCCAAAGAGAGGGGGTGGGCTTTTTTGGGTTCTATACTGTCAAAATCCTGTTTACTTACTTCTTGCTTCAATATTACTGACCCTACTTTTAATCTTTATAAAAACAGTTAAGATAGCTCCATGGTGCACAGAACATTCATTGGTTGATTAATGGTTTCTGAGCCTGGCAATTAAGTTTGGTGGTGGTCATTTTCACAACTTGTATCACGTATCCTTGTTTGGTATAAACTTTCAGAAAGAAACATGGGAGTGTATTCAGCACTTATTAGAATTTAACATTGTCAGTGCATATAGTTCCTGTCTATATGTAGGTCCAGTTTAAAAATTGAGCACACACTCCGGAATGGCTAAATATTCTGAAAATAGAAACAAATAGCCCAAACAGATCTTCTAAACTGAAATAGAGACAAAAGTCTACACATGATAGATCGTACATAATAATCAAACATGAGGAAAAACATGTGAGACTGATCTTTGTTTAAGTAACAATGACTCCAGAGATAGCACTGCCAAAGTGGCAGGAGCTGATTTTTATTTATTTTATAGTTATTTTCCCTTTGACTCTCTTGGAATACCAGCCGTGTAAATTCAGTTAGCTATTCCTGTCAGAAAGAGTAGCTCTTCGCCTTTTCGTCATAGGATTACCTGATTCTAGGCTCTTTTTTGTGAGCTGGTTCATGTGGCTCTGCTCAGCAATAAGGTCCCGCACATTTAGCAATGTTTTCACCTATGATTGATATGTGTGGACATACATCCTTAAATTATTCAATGTAATTACAGGGCGGCGTGGCTTAGGTGGTAGGGTGGTCGCCTAGTGATCAAAAGGTTGCTGGTTCGATCCCCCCGCCTGTCCATGTCGAAGGTCCCTGAGCAAGACTCTAACCCTGAATTGCTCCCGACTAGCAAGTGGGCCTTGCATGGTTACCTCGGCAGTCGGTGTGTGAATGAGTGCATGAATGGGTGAATGAGAGGCAAACATTGTACAGCGCTTTGGATAAAAGCGCTATATAAATGCAGTCCATTTACCATTTAATTATAGAAAATCTCAATTCCCAGAATGCCATAATTTCACATTTTGTACAAAACAAATTTAAATATTGTAAAAATATCAAACGCTATTACACAAGTTTATTGAACACTATTTATTCAACTATCAAGCTCAAAGTCAAAAACAGATAATAACAAATAAAAAATAAATTATAACTTGCAAAATAGCAGCATCCAATAGTATTATAGCTGTTAACATTGGCATCAGCGCCGCTCATGGTGTATACTGCTGCTTTGCGTTGTGGACTGCAAATTTCACGATATGTACCTCTATTACTCATACATACGCGCACACAGACAAGCTCAACCACGCACACAAACAGATTCTCACTCCCTCTTTGTGTTTCACGCATTATACAAAAAAAGGCATACTTGCAAGTCACACTGGTGCTCCTAGTGTTTTAGTGTCTGAAAAAAGATGCAAAATGTGCCTTAAAGGTCGCCTGCTAGAGCCCTGCCTCAGGGATGAATAAAGTGTCTGTCTGTGAGTAGGTGATCCGAATGTAAATTCTTATAGCTCTGTCCACAACAAAAGGCTGCTTGGTTTAAGTAATTAATATTTTTGTGGTTGTTTACATCAATGTGGCTAGTTAACAAACATGAGTGTACAAATTGTTGAAAAGCTATGAGTTGTGTGCTTTGCATGGAAAGAAGTACTGACCTGACGGTGCGATCAGACAGTAAATAAATTAATGAATTATTGTTATTTGTTTTAGCGGCCTGTAAACGAGGATAAGTCTCCAGTGGGTCCATGGCTCCTTGCACTCTTTGTCTTTGTCGTGTGTGGATCAGGTGAGTGTCCACAGACAACTCTTTCGTTCAGTATAGTTCAGACCACAAGTAGGCACTGCTCTGTTTTCAATAATCACACTTGAGAATTTATGTAAAAATGATTGTTGAGTGTTTATGATTAGTGTAAACTGTGTGTGTGTCTTTGCACACATTTTTCAGCCATCTTTCAGATCATCCAGAGCATCAGGCAGGGCATGTGATGACCTCTGACCCAGGGGACAAACCCATCACATGGGTGGACGTCACTCTGAAGACACCGCATACACATGCACGCACACACACTTAAAAAAACCCCATGAGATCACACAAAGACAACACCGTGTTAACGGATCATGACATCACGCGTTTTTCCTGTTTGAATCTGAGCTCATTTTACTTTCTACTGTGACACTCCCTCCGTCTCTTGCCTCACTCACACAGATTGCAGAATATTGGCAGAAATGTTTTTGTTCTGGTTTCTGTGTCAGCATTGCGGAATTTACGGACCTTATTCCACCACTGCGGAGATCTAAACCACCTCAAATCAGCACCAGGAACTTTTAATTCGTAAGGACTGTCAGCTTTACTGAAATATTTCAGACAAATCAAGAAAACAGGCATTTAAGCACTCTGGAGTTCTGACAGATCACCCATTAATCTGATCACACAGATGAATGATGTTGTTCTGGCAATAAAATTCAGAATCCAACAAGATTGCTGCTGTTTCATTAATAATCATATACCAATACACATCATCATAATCAAATATAATGAATGGATAATTGGCTGCGTCTGGGTGAGGATCGTGAAACATAGAAGTACCTGTAAGCTAATGAATGAACCAGAGAGGGGAGAGTTAAAAAAATGTGAAGTTTATTATGTAATGTAATACAGTATTGTTGCTGTCATGTCTTCACACAAATTCATGTTTATAAAAAGCATGTCCTTTCTCTCCTTCGCTCTCTGCCAGATCAAACTGCAGAGAATATCTCCCACCTTTACGGCATCAGCTGTGCTTACATTCAGATGCGTTCCAGCATCTACTTCAGCAATGTGATGTTGCATTCAAATGTCCGGCATTATGCCGCCATCTTATATTCAGACACATGGCTATACCCCAGTATGCAGGCACATTTACATTAAGTAAGCTCTGTGTGAATGAGGCATCCCTCTGTAAATGGCAGTGATCCATTTTTTTCTGTAATGATGTTGGTTATTGCCAGTTGGATCTTATTGATTACACTGGTTGTTGGTGTTTTTTAACAAAAAACACTTAAATGAGTTTGTTACATGAAGTTTCTTGTCTTTTAATCTGAAATTGCCACTTCCTACTGCTTTTGCCCAGTGGCTTTTAATTCCTCATACAACTTCAAAATATGCTGCCTTTGTCTGAATGCCACTTCCAATGTTCTTTGAATTGAAAGTACCACACTGCTATTTCTTTGCCATGGTTCAGCCCCTTGAATCTAGGTGTTACTGAACAAGCCTAGTGTTACTGAACAAATCTTAATTCAAACCAAGAGCAGGCTTAATCACACTTAATAATATGACCCAGGTTATTTTACAGCTGGGATGCATAAATCAAATTTCAAATTACTCAAAATCTAATCATTTAAATGAATCCATGGTGAGCTTTCAGAAGTGTTTGTGAAAACTTCCGATTATCTTTAAAGAGACTGTGAAAATCTTTGAGATCTAGTGGCTTTGTGTTTCTAGTGGTCCTCTTGAAGGGTCTGGAAGCCCATCATTAGAGTATGTGGGTCTTTGAAGTGGTTGTGTTCCAATTCACTGAAATGTGCAAATGAGCATGAACTCGTGGTTGTACTGTTTTAGGTTTGTTCGCCCTCTGTTGCTTTCAGGAAACTTAATTATAATAAATATATTTTTTATCATGTTTCTGTGATGCATTTACTGTCTGGTTGATTTTCATGCTGGATGACATTTTCTGATTTTATACAAAATAAACCTCAGATATATTTCTCTAAATGTCTCTGTGCTTTCTGCTGCTCATAACACACATTTTAATTCAGGTTAAATTAATTCCATGGCCACCTTCAATATGCTGAGCATTTCATTGAGAGAGTTTCTTTATTTTCTGTGCATGGTGTCAAAACGGTGTCCTTGTGACATCCTCCCTGTCACATAATTTCCGGTCATCACAGGAGGAACTGGGATTGCCATTATCACAGGAAGCATTTTTCATCTGGTAATGAACCAGGAGACAGTCAGACCAGAGAAACAAATTACAAAAAAAGTTACATGCATGAAACAAGTTACAAATAGATCTGAGACTAAACTTACCAGCCATGACTGTGGTGTATTGTGGTCTGTTATGTTATTAGATGACCTGCTGGGTCCGCCAGCATTGGCTGAGGTTACCTGATGTGTATATAAAGAAGGCGGCTGCACATGGACAATTCCGGTCCATCCAAGGGACACTTGTTTTTCCTGATCATCCATGCCCACTCCAAATGGACTGAGGTCTACCCACTGACAACTGCTACTTCTGTTGTCACCATTGATTGCCAGAGATGTTGGTTTCTGACAATCAGGCCTTCTTCACCAGTGCTGTGTTCCAGAGAGTTCATATTGAAAAATGGCATCAATCATGTCACCACTGTCTCATGGCATGCAAGCTGCAAGGGTCTAGCAGATGGGAGTTCAATCCTGCTAAACTGGCTCGTGATCTCTTCAGCTATCGTATCACCCAACAGTCAACCACAGAGAGATCACCTGCAGAACTATTGATTGGCAGGAAGTCTACTCTGGACTCTTGCACCTGATGTCCAGTTCAGAGTCATGAACGAACATGCAAAAGTAAAACCAACATGCAAAAGTCAGGAGTGTCCTGGAGGGGGATCCATTGTTAACCAAAAACTATAGTCATGGTCCTTCCTGGATTCCAGGAACTGTGGAACACTTCTGTCTCATGTTCTGTGCCACTCAGCACTGGCCAGGGGGTCTGATACCAGTTGATTGTGTCCTGTGCAGACAGGTCCCTCTGTCCCCTGTAATAGACTGCGTGATTACAGAGACTGGACCAGAGCCTCTGGTTTAGCCCAGTGTCCTACACCACCACCCAATGCAGACAGCACTGGACAATCTTGTGACTCTCCTCAGTCCAGTCAAGTATCTGCCAGGACCAGAATCTATATCTGAACTGAGGAGGTAACAGAGATGGTGAAATCCTCCAGATTTCTTTAGATAGTAGTTGCATTTAATAGAAAAAAAACAAAAACAAAGAATGCTGGCGTTTGAACTGTATATAATATATAAATGGATGGATGGATGGATGGATGGATGGATGGATGGATGGATGGATAGATAGATAGATAGATAGATAGATAGATAGATAGATAGATAGATAGATAGATAGATAGATAGATAGATAGATAGATTCTTTATTGATCCCAAAGAAAATTCCAGTCATCCAGTAGCTAACATGGTAAGAAAAATATACTACCACAATATGCTACAACAAGTAAACTTCTCACTGTCCACCAGAGGCGTAGGCATAAATCGTAGTGTGGGTGGGCACGGAGAAAATTGGGTGGGCCTACCTAACCCTAAAAACAATCCTTCTTATTAGATTGTGAAACACCAATGATAACTAAAATAGGACATTACAGCCTGAATGCACATCAGTTTAGACTACTTTCTCACAAACACGCAGCTGACAGACAACAGTGTCAGTGTTGCAGCCATTCTGTAGGTATTTGGAGATGTGGTGATTGTTTTTGTAGTACTCTTTTTGAACACTGGGTGGTGTGGGTGCACAGAAGGTATAAAGGTGAGCTCAGACAGGTGAAGGTAACCATAAGTGATTGTGACTGGATGAGCACAGTTTTTGTCCGTGGAATGTACACCGTGCAGCCTGTAATCGTGTAACCATGCAAACGTGAGCCATGGAGTGGTGTAGCCACCCAGACATGTGCTTTGTGGCTGTTGAGTTACTGGAATAAAACAATAATGAGCAGACAAGTTGTACGGGTGGAGTTCATGCGTCCAGACTAGAATCCCAGTCTAGCAATCCCTGTGTGGCCATTGATAAGTAACAGTCGTCACAATCTGTATAAATATATATCCACCGTGGATGTCGTCGGAGAATCCGGAGCTAACTCACACACTGCTGCTGCTTCTGACCGAAAAAGGGCCCGTGACAGCTGTGATGACACGGTGGCATTACTTTGGACCAGATAAGGAGAAACTGACGTAGGGGTCGGTGACTCTGTGGACAGAGACGACTGAACTTGAGATGCACAACACTCTTTCCCCTACTTCTCATCCGATCACAATCTGACATTTGCGTAGTGAACGGTCAAAAAAATCTGACCTCTCATTATGAATATCATCTGCTAAACAAGCAGCAAGAAATCTGATTTTTTTTATCGGTTCTGTGGTCAGATAACTGAAACAGTATTCATTGCCATTCAGTTGATGGTCCATCAAGAAGCCTTCTGATTGGGTGATTGGTCGCTCACATCTACGGTTGCTGCTGTCAAAGCAAAATAAAGTAAATATGGGTATGAAGATGTACAGAAAGTGTTGAAATGTCATTGTGAATTATATTGAGAAGCAGAGACACAGGATGGTGTTATGTGGAGTGGGATGAGGACAGGAGTGGAATTGGGAGCAGAATGATCAATACTGATACTGATAGTACTCATAATGATGGTATGCAATAATATAATATGCATAATATAATAACAATGATATAACATTACATAATAATATTCATGATATGTTTTACACATGTACATCGTTTATATGTAGTATATTAAATTGACACAAAATTATTACTAATATACAATTGTCTTGTACAAAGTATTAAAATATTGACGACATACTTAAAATAAGACAACAAGAGTCAGTCTAGTAACATTATTCAACCACCTAGCAAGACTACATCAACAATTCCAAATAACATGGCACCCATCTAATAACGTCCCACCAACTCCTGGCACTTGAGCAGTATTTACCTATCAGCGTTTTAACAACCATAACAATACCCTTAGCCGCACTCTCTCTTAATTAAAAAAAAAAAAAAAACTTCATTAGTATTACCGTGTAAACGTAAGGTATTGTCAGCCAGAATAGTGTGTGCAGTGTACATTGAAAAATCAAAACATAAAAACAAGAGAAAATACTAGAAAAAGAAAAATACAGTACTGATTATTTTTAAGTGGGAAAATTTACAGGAAATAGGGACATTCGAATGAACAATAATGTAATTATGTGAAATTTTCAAAAAAGTAAATGTTACACTTCTCTCGTTGTGGCTACGTAGTGACGACAGAGACACAGAAGATGGCGTCTATGCTGAGGGCGGAAGGTAAAGGATCTTATAACGTCTGTTTTAGCTCCTACACCTACCGTCTGTTTTTAACCAATCTGGTCCTTCGCTTACTAGACTAGTGACAGTGTAGTGAACTGACTGGCACGGATAGATGAGTTTTCGCCCGTTAGAAAGCACCGCATTCTGGTTTCCGTGGTTTTAATCACCGCAGATATGAACCTGTTACAGCTAGCTTAGCTTCCATCGCTAACGTTAAGCGGCTATGCTATGCATACAAACTACCGTACAAGTGTGTCATTTAACTTGTGAATAAACATTATATGTTATTTTGAGGTGCTAGGATAATAAATGCTGTTTTGGAATCTGGAAAGTGAGTGTTGGACGGAGGATGTGAAGTCTTCAAGCGTCTTGACGTTAGCTGAAATGTTAACTGGTTTAGTGAGCCAGCAGGAGCTCAGCTGCTGCAGCCGAGATAGGAGTCCGAGGAGGCGTGCTTAGCTGACAGGCGAGTCGCCGGTTCAAGCCCGGCCCCCGGGAGGTGTGGATGTGTGAGAAAAGAGTATTTTAATGACGATATATGTGTTTGCGGTCGCTTTAATAATTCAGCAGTCTTGTTCAATTGTGCAGTTTGTCTACGAATAAGTGCACAAGATCGTTCAAACATCATATGAATCAGTCGTGTTGTAGTATATATATAGAATAGAGTTGTTTATGTAACTGAACACACACACACACACACGCAGCATCAATTATGAACACACACTGGTCCCTCTCCATGTAAAGTATGAGCAAGTTCAGTGGTTACTAAGCAACAGGGAGCCAGTGAGTGAGTGAGAGTGTGTGTGTTGAGTCAGCCAATTACCAGTTTGAATTTCAGGTGTGTGTGCCAGAGAGAGAGATTCTGGTGTCATGTTTGCTAGCCTCATTTCCTATTGATCACCTTTTAATTCTGTGTGTGTATGTAGTAGGGCAGTGTGGGTGGCTGGGTGTTGTGTGAAACTTCCTACCAGGGACTCACCATCATGAGCAACAAGGAGATGGTTTCCATGGAGACAGGTCAGTCCTGTCCGTGTGTGAGTTCTTGACTGTGTGTGGTACCTCAGTTCTATTATTAATGTCAGTTGATGAGTCCAGTCATGCTTGCTACCTACAGACAGGTGGGTGATTGTTGCTACGATAATTATCTGCACTTGGTGACGGGGCACATATATGTTGTCTTGCTAGCTAATTCCAATAAGATCGATCTATGGGTTAGCTTTGTCATCCTCGTGATGTGGTGTGGGTTACAGCTTTTGTCACCATTGCTCTCTTTCTTTCTCTAACAGACACACACATACACAGACAGTTGTTACAATGGGAAATATTGCACTTATCAGAGATTTAACAGAGAAAAGACTACAGTAATCTCTGTTTTTTTTATGAATTTGCTTAGATAGAGAGATGGGTGTGAGCCTTGTCTTTTGGTACGCTGCCTGTCTTTCAATCTCTCCTGTCTATCTGTCAGACTCCCACATCTCTTTCTCGCTCTCTTTCTCTCTTTAGAGAATAAAGGACAGAGGAAGGTGTTTCTTCCTAACAAACTGTTGGAGTGTCTCCCTTGCTTGTCCAGTCTACCTAATGAACGACTGCAATGGAACACTAATGAGGTGTGTGTGTGTCTGCGTACATACATATGATACATTTTGCACCACAGCAAATAAAAGGATTTTTTTCCATCTGCCTGCAGGAGATTGCGTCCTACCTGGTATCATTTGACAGACACGATGAGTGGTTGTCATGTTCCCTGAAAACAAGGTTTACATTCTATCTCTGCCTGTCTCTCTTATTTTAATTTCAGCAAGTTTTACTGACTTTGTATACATTTGTAATTTGCACATATTGCTAATGCTCTCTCTCTTTCTCCTCGCCTGCACACCCAGGCCAAAGAATGGCAGCATCATCCTTTACAACAGGAAGAAGGTGAAGTACAGGAAGGATGGATATTGCTGGAAAAAGCGGAAGGATGGAAAAACTACAAGAGAGGACCACATGAAGCTGAAGGTCCAGGGCATTGAGGTCAACATCACTCGCTGTTACTATGATGACTTTGCATTGCAATCATTGCATTACATATAGCTCTCAGATTATCTGCATTACTGATACAACCAAGGGACCATTCAGAACAACTTAGCAAACACCCAAATCTATCTTGAAAACTGCCTTGCAAGCAACAGTCAAGCCACCAGTTAACCATAGAAAGCAATTAAACAACTCGAAACAAGTTTGCAGCCTTTTAAAACTACTTGACAAGCACGGAGAATACCTCAGGAATATCCAAGCGTGTGTTCTGAGTGGTGTGTTGCTAGCTATCACCTTAGCATCGAATGCCTGTCATAGCAATCACTCTTACAGTAATACTGTAAACACATAGCAACATCCTAACAACCACATAGCAACAGCCCACCAGCCACCTAGCAACAGCCTAACAACCACATAGCATCATCCTAACAACCACATAGCAACATCCCAGCAACCACATCGCAACATCTTAGTTTACATTTTGGGATTGCAAGGCAATCATAATGGTTAATAAGAACACCTGCTTATTAACCAGCTGGTAAACCATTAGCAACCTGAACAAAATTAATGAATTGAGAGAATGAGATGAACTTTGATTAACCCACACGGGAAATTTGCATGTCACACAACTCATTAGTATAGGCAGGAAAAACAGTAACAAAACAGACACGAGGAAGATTACAATGAAAATGCGATGGAACACAAATACAGAAAAAGGAACTGAACAAAAAAACTATTCAACATAACTATTCAACTTAACCATATTCAAACATAGTTAACATAATATATTTATATTCATGTACAGTTACCAAAAACTACTATAACATACAGGACGCTAGGATCCATTTTTTTCTGACCGTCTGACAGAAAAAGAACAATACTTTTTTGATTCCCATTGGAGGAAATTAGGAAATTTGTTCTCTGCATTTAAGCCACCCTGACTACGAAGAGCAGTGGGCAGCACACATGCAAACACACACACACACACATAAACACATATACATTCAGCAGCACCTGGGGAGTGCAACACCAGATCTTTGCAATGGCAGGAGTGATTAGCTAGACGGGGAGACCATGCAAACTCTACACAGAAAGGTGTGCAGCTCGACCCTCTAGAGTTGTTGTCTATAACTTCTGTCAACTTGGCTAACATTCAAGGGTCTGAGGTGGTTGAGTATGATTGTCTCCATATTTATCAGGTGAGAGCTTAAGGCTGCAGGTCTAAAGTGGTTGGGCTCCCTGGGGTTTGCTGTCTTTGGTACTGGAGCCGCACAGGTAGTTTTCCACAGGGAAGGAACTGTTGAAAATATGCAGGAACACCCCACAGAGCTGATCTGCACAGTCCTCTAGCAGTCTGTAGCTCCTTTCTTAACTGATCAGCTGTTATGGAGAGGCTGGAGGGGGAAGTACAGGGTGGCGCCAGTTGAGGGAGATGAGATGAGAGGAGGGTTTTTTGTCTTGTATGAGTAAGGATGTTGGGTGAGGAGTGTACAGCTAACGGCCTTGGGTGAGAGGGGGAGGAGGCCCAGAGAGAGTGTGGTTTGGTGGGGGAGAGTAGGGGCAGAATCATATGTTAAAAAACATATTTGCCCCTTCCCTGTCTCCAGTGTCAGGGCCCCACCCACTGTCTTTGTTGAGAGATTGTTTTCAGGCCTCGCAACACCTCTCTTGCGTTGTTGTGTTGGAGGCGCCCCTTCAGCACCCTCCCATAGCTGTGCTTACCCCTTTTTTTTTCCTTCGATGTGTAATTACTATTAATGTAATAATTTGAATATTTTATTAATTTATTTCTGTGCTTCAGTGAATTTATATTTACTTTTTCTTTGTTTTGATTGTAATATCATCCCTGGTTACAGTGCCTGTATGGTTGCTACGTCCATTCCTCCATTGTGCCAACATTCCACAGACGATGCTACTGGCTGCTGCAGGTGAGTACACACACAGAACAAGAGCACAAACACAAGATTACAAGAACAGATTTGCTGAATGAAATTATAAAAGTGACCAAAGTGTTTGTGTTTGATAGAACCCAGACATTGTGCTGGTCCACTATCTGAATGTGCCATTCATGGAAGATTCTGGAAAATGCAGTCCACTGCTGTGTTCGGTAACCGAACGCCACGAGAGCATGAGATGGAATCGAGATGAGTTGCTAAGCCAACTGAAGCCCATGTGTAAGCCACACACCGCCCCACACACGCACACAGATAGATAACAGCACATCTATTAGGGGTGCAATGATTCATCCATTGCATCGATGTACCAATTAAAGTTCAAACAATCCAACTACATTTATATGTAAACAGAATATCCTTCCTCTTCTATCAATCTAAACTCATTTGCAATGCAAAGAATCGATTATATCGATATTAAGGTCATGTATTTAGCAAAACAAAAGTTGTTTGTGGACATGTCTTTCACAGTTCTAGTGCAAGAAAATGTTTATATCTTCGTTCGAGGTTGGAGATTATTCTGTCATGTTCACTCTACACTGACGTGTAACAACCAGCACAAGGAATATTACCATATTGATCCAAATATAGGCCGTGCCATTTTTCAATACTTTTTAAGAAAAAGACTCACAACTCGGATAAAAAAAACATATATTGCACTTGACGTTTTGAGTGTAGTTTTCGTCAACGCCAGTACTTCACTGGGTATACTTATAAGCTCCGTGTGTTTGGGGTGGCAGAAACTCGATCAGAGCAACCATAAATAACAGGAAAAGGCAAACAACACTGTTTATTCATGTTATTTACCGCATTTATATCTACTCATTACATACTTCAGTGCAGCGTTTTGCTGTCATTTATGTTCACACAGTTTCTGTCTTATCCTTGGTTTCACCGCTCCAGATACATACACGGAGCTCAATAGAGCTGTAAGGTTACATTGTTGATTAACGTGCTCTATTGATATATAAATTTAAATAAGCGTAACCCCCATTTTTAGAAATATTTCCTAAAGAAGAAACCATGTTTTATATTCCAAACAATTATATACTGCAATTTTGTCCTGGACAAGTACCCATCCCTTACTGGAGTAATGCATCATGGGAAATATATTATAACAGTGCAGGGAATGTAGCAACCTCTCAGGAATTTTTGGCTAATAATTTTTTGCTAAATAGTTGCTATATCGATTGCAGTTCATTGAATCGTATCTTACATTTAAACGATTCAATATCGTTCCTGAATTGTATCACCAACCACGTGTCCTGAACCATATGGTATCGCTGTTAAAATGTCAAAATCATTACACCCATAATATTTATGTCTGTCTGAGTGTCTGTCTATCTGTTTTCATCTATCTCTATCGTTCTTTCTTTCTCTCAGTCCACAGTATGAAGTGTTCAGTGAGTTCAGGTGATTTCAGCATTGAGGAGTTGGTTCAACACATCCTGGACCGCCAAAGAACCAAACCGCAGCCGCGTACACACACCTGCCTCTGTAACACTGCCCAGGGTAATATAAACGCCCATACATCCTGGCATACTGTTGCTATCGGAAGTTTTTTTTTTACGTTTTCTTGTCTCCTGTCATTCCCCTCCATAGTGTCTTCAGGAGTGAACATTCCCCACCGCTGCAGCACCAAGCATCGCATCATTTCCCCCAAACTGCCACCCACTTCCTACAGACCCTCACCCTCTCCTCTCTCCTCTGAGATGGGTGAGGGAGGAAGAGAAGTACCCCATCTCCAGGCTCAGAGCAGCCCCGTCTCCTCTCCCTGCCCCTCATCCACGTAAGTCACCATGTCTGCTTTGTTTACAAGTTAAAACCATTGCTAAATATAGTGCCACAGTAACACTGAACATCCACACCCTTTTGGTCTTCGCTTGTAGCTCTGGCTCCTCTCCTCCCCAGCCCCACCGGGCCACCATTGCTGTGGGCAACCGTGGCAATGGCTTCTATGGTGACCAGTGTAGCAACATGACGACAGTGGCGCTGCCCCAAAATGCAGTTATCGTTATGGCGACCACCACGGCAATTGCAGGGGGAAGAAGTGGAGGAGGGAGAGGAGCTGTCGGACCTGGTGGGGAGGAGGCAGGGGCAAAGAGGAGCCTGTCTCTCACCTGCTCTGGCCAGTTGCTACTCTCCTCTGCCCTCGCTCCTCCTGCAAATAAGTCCTCCCCCCCTTCCCCTCCTTTGTCCTCTTCGTCCTCCTCGTCGCCTGCACCGCCATCCTTTCCGCCTCCTTCCCAAGCGTCAGGGGTCACCACCGTCTCTCTTGCCCTTCTCCCGTCCCCTGTCATAGGAGGACTGCTCCTCACCCCATCTTCATCATCTTCTATCCAGTC
>OMNV01012414.1:0-42861 GCA_900303265.1 Brotula barbata
TTCACTGCCAGCTGTTTTTGTTTAGGCAGTGCAGAGGAGGAGCAGGCGGGCACAAATCATGGAGCGGAGGCTGGAGCTCGCTGCCTTAGGCCTTGCCGTCCTGGGATGGTTTTGTGCCATCCTGACCCGCTGCATGGCCCTCTGGAAGGTCAGCGGCACATTGGACAACTCCACGGCTACACTCCCTGCTTACTGGGATGGGGTGTGGTTGGAATGGGATCACTGGGACCTGAACCACGACGGCAGCCTGCACTGCTCTTTCTACCAGTCTCTGTTGTCCCTGTCTGGAAGTTTTCGAACGTGGAGAACCCTCATCATTGCAGCCATTGGAGTTGGGGCTTTTGCTGTGGTCATAGCGTTCATAGGGGCTGTGTGGTTCCCCCAGAGAGGCCAGGTGAAAGTGGTTTCTGGTAGTTTCTTTGTTTTGTCTGGGATACTGCTGCTGGTTCCCCTTGCCTGGACTTGTCATCACACAAGCCAGCCACTGGAGGGCACTGTGCTGCTGCGAAGAGACTGGGGCCCTGCACTTTATGTGGGATGGATTTCCTTTGCCTTGATGCTGCTTGGAGGGATGTTTCTCAGTACCAGATGCAAAACTGTTGAGACTATTGTGAAACATTCACCGGAAAGGAGGTACCCGAATGTAGAAGAGGACGCGAATCACCCACTGAGCCGGATCAACAGGACCACGCTCACAAACAGCCAGTATGAGCGCAGATCTGAGGCTTTTTGATTGGGGTAGGGAGGGAGAGCCACCATAACTAACAACAAACAAAGCTTCTATTTTGTCCATGGCAGTAACATAACGGTTTGGGGGGTGGGGCAGTAATCATGGACTAGTCAATAACCTGTTCAATTTCATTATTGAGAGATGGAGTTGGAGGACTGTTTGGGCTTGGGGGAGGTATGAGCTCTCTTAGTACCTTCTAGGTTGTTTTTTTTTTGTAAAAGGTTTTAACTATGTTTCTTACATTTATCTTTACATACATAATGCACTTCAATACATGACTTTGGGATGGAAAACAGCAAATAGCAGTTCACCGATTTGAGGACTACTGAGCAAGTCACATTATTTTTATTTTTTAATATTGAAATTCATCCAGAAATTTGTTGTACTACGTCACTTTAAAATAATGTATCACATTATGGAACCATTACAATATGACACATCTCATAATATGATAGCTCATCACTTGCATGAACTTACATCTGCACTAATCAAAGGACTTGGATGACACTGATAGCACATTACTATTCAGCTACTCATGTAGAAGTATTCTCTGATTTCTTGCTTGAGAAAACCACTGGCCACTAGGGCCATCATGAATGACTACTTTGAAAATCAGTTCATCCGATGATTGTTATTAATCAAGTAATCGATGGCATTACATGCATATAGTCTGTCAGTGACAAAACTGCAAATTTCTAATCCCAACGAACAATAATTTTAATAAATATTGCAATGGATGTGGTATTTCCATGTCAGACAGACGGGTAAATGGTGCTTTGTCACTTTAAGATGCAATGATGTGCTGTGACCTCTGTGACGATGCATTTTCATTTGTTAATATCAGGAAGTGCAGAAAGTGACTGAATGTAATGCATGGGTCTTGCAAAAGGTGCACAAGGTTGGTAATTAATTTGCAAACCCATAAAAATGGAGGCATTGGGGAAATAAAAGTTAACAAAACAGGAATTGTTGTCTGGCTTCAAGTGTGCAATATAACTGCAGTATTTCGGTATGTTTGTGGTCTGTCACTGTGAAGACCGCAAAGTTTAACTTAGCTTTACGCTGGGTCAGGTGCTCTTCCCATTTGTCACTTTAGTAAATAAGCAATTACAAAGAATATTAATGATAAAAAAAAATCAAGTAGTCGATTAAAATCATTTGTGACAGCCCTATAATAAGCTAATTCATTGTCCATAGCACAGGAAAACCCATGCGAAAAGGAGTTACATGCCAAACACACTCCATGTGAACTGCATCATCCCAGTTTGGATGATTAACTCTTCACTGTTAATTCACAAAAATGTAGAGGTAAAGATGTTTTGGCAAACAAAATTAACAAATGTTTTCAAATCATTAATTTTGCTATGTGGAAAAAAAGGCAACAAAAACAAAATTGACCATTAGATATTTATTCTGCAAAGGTTAAAGTCAATAATTATGGCAAATATAAATTATTGAGTTAAAGAAACAAAGAGGTAAAATTAGTATTTTGGGCACAATTGTGTGGTTAGAAATTATTTTCTTCAGGAACACTGGTAATAGTCCAGTGTCCAAACCTGTATTTTTATATATTTGTGTAAATAACAAACTATGTTGCACATGAAGTATTAATTGTCCTGCAGGCTTACTTGTAAATACAATTCCAAATATATAATGCCGTATGAAGGGGGCAAAGGAAAATGTGCATGGAGATTTCTTTTAGTAAATATTTGCTCGAGGCTGTGAAGCAGGGAAGGCTGAATGAGTATAAATCCCTTTCAGAGAGTTTGCTGTGTTTGTGTGTGCATCAGTTTCTAGAGTCCAGGCTGTCCAGCTCACTAAAGCTTCTCATCTCCCTCCTCCACATCCTTCAGACTGAGAACCTCCAGAGAACCTTTGCCTTTGGTCTCACAGCGGATCAGCTCGTCAATCTCCCTGAAGCAGCCTGGATCCACCAGACAGATCTAAAGGCAAAGAGGTAGAGGATAGGAGGATGAGTAGGCACGAGCGGGAATACAAATTTATAGGACAAGACGAGAGGGATAGACAGCCTTCAAAATGAGCAAAGCTTGAGGTCCACTCACACATCGTTACTGGCAATATCACAACTGCATTTGGATTAACATGCAACATAAATAAAATCAGTTTGTGTTAAATGATGTGGCAGATTCAGTGAGCAGATTTCAAGACCACAACTTGAAAAGGTGGATGTGTTCCATTTGATCAAAGTCCAAAGGAATTATAAGGTGGCATTTACAAAGAAAAAAAACACGTGATTTGACATTAGGATACACAAATGTCCTTGACCTGACTTGACATTAGTGTGTGATGAGCTTAAACTTTGGTAACATACTGAAATAAATAATTTGTAGATCAACAATCTTGGTTGTTTTGGACACAGTAATGGGAAAATACCACAAATCCTTTGCTTTTATAAGGGACCTACTGTTCTAGCACATTGCCACAGTGTTTTCCTTCAGCAAGTATCCAATCATATCAGCAAGGACAGTACTCTGTGTGCCAGACATTTAGCTACATATCGTCTCCTTTATGATAGAAATGAATACTTAAAAGAGAAAAAGGGCGCTCACTTATGCAATGCTAAAACTCAGAAAACACTCGTGTTTGTGAGATCTTTTTAACACAGATTTCCACCACAAACAGGATACTTAACGTGAGACTGCCGACTCACAGCTTCAGGGAATAGTTGTACAGTCTCTAATACCTCCCGTACAAAAACAAGGTGGAAGACTTGGGCCCAACATAGCTAGATGATGCGAACGATGCAGTTGCCACAGTAGCTCAAGATTTGCTGCTACCTGCTGAGTTTGTACCTCTCTGAGTGAATGTATTTTGGTTTTGTGATGCTGAACTCGAATTTGCCATGATTTATGTTTTTGACGATCAAAATTATGAGCTTTTAAGATGGTAACTCGTTTTAGGCTTTCAGCTGGTATCTTGTACGTTTTTGTGGCGTATTAGTCAGACAATATATTATCCAATCAGAACAGCGGTTTGTTAATGCAAAAAATAAATAAATAAATCAATACATCATTTACCATTTCTAGCTCCTCATCAAAGTCTTCACTCTCCACCACTGCCAAGAGTGGTTTGAGCTTCTCCTTCAGCCTCTTGGCCTCCTTAGCCGGCAGCACCAGCCGCAGTCTCATGTGGGCCCTCTGGATCTCCATGGTCTCCTTCAGCTGGCGGATCACCTCCAGAGCCTGGAAACAAACCAGACAGATCATTTTATCTACATTTTAAAAGGATAGTTTGTAATTTCACACACATTCACTACATCTTGAGTAGAGTCATATTTGTTTGGTAGTTTCAACTGGAAGACAAATAAATATAGCACCGGAGCTCCTTCAGCTAAAACAAAGCAGTTCCTCCATTTTAAAAAACAAGGGATTATGGGACAAAGACAAAGAATTTTCATTTACTTTGGTAACAAGCATCCTCCAAGCAGTTCTGAGCAGAGTTCAGCTTTATTGGACAGAACAGATCAGAGTTGACACAGTACCTGCTGATTGATAATTATTGAGCTTATAGCTTAGCAAGTGTGTTGTCTCTGTGGTGCACTTCCTGCGGTCCTGTTATATAATACAGATTTTTCCAACAAAAACCCACAAGTCAAATACACATGAAATGTGATGATTGTTTGACAAATCTTTATTTGCATCGGTTTGATTGCCCGGCTTTATGTCCGACTCAAATCCGCCCTCTCCCGGTAGGGTCCAGTTGAATGGAAACAAAACTTCAGTTATATATATGGGGCCGATTAGGTACATTTCTACAATGCTTGGGTAAAAGCACCATCTAACTCCTCACCTGCTGCTTGGTGCTTTTGTTGGCTTTAACAGAGTAGTGGATGTCCTTCATTGCGCGCTCAATCAGACTGACTGTGTACGGCCTCTTGGTGTCTGGGTTCACACATTTCTCTGCCACAGTGGTTGCAATGTCCCTGAACATGGTTTCCAGCTGACTCTGCCTTTCTTTATCAGACACCTGAAGCTCCCCTTTAGCCAATATCTGTCGAAAAATGAGACAGACAGTAGGAGAGATGACAGAATGATGAATCAGATTAATGATGTTTGAGTAGGGATGCACTGATCCAACGGATCTGAAAATGCTGCACTGGGTATTGGTAACATTAATCAACAACCATCCAATTTGTTCTGGAAGTGTAATTTGCAACTTCCTGATGTGATTTTTCTTCTTGCTAGATAGAGCTGTGTTTACTCTTTGTTTCCCAACACATGCATGTTTCATTCTCTGTTACTGTACTTAAATCTGAGGATAACATTAATCCCAGACAGAAAATTTCTATATGGAGGGTTTGTGTTCTGCTTTGTAATAGTATTTGTAAAAAACAGATCAGTGCTCAGTATCAGCTGATACTCAAGCGCTGTTCTCAAAATCTGAGGTGGAAAAAATTGTTTTGGTGAATTCCAAGGTAAGACTTCATATTATGTACGCATCCAAGGAGTGTTAAGACTTAATGTTGTTTATTACCTGTTTACAGATTTCTGTCAGGTCATCTGTACCAAAAGCTTTGCACAGATCATCCTTCTTTGCCACCTGGCCCTTGGACACATTAACAAAGACTGAGTTCGTCTGCAACACCTCATCCAGGTCTTTCTCTCTGAAAAAGAAGCAGAATGACACAAAGTTCCTTGGAATCATATTGATGAGAACTCTTTAAATGTTGAGTAGAGAACGGCTTGCCTTCATCTCTATATTATTACCAATTAATTTACCAGTGTTTAAGGGGTTGTCAATGTAATCATGAAGTTAAATCATTGGAGATTTGTGGATCAAACATTACTCACGCTCCTGATCTCCAGCTCATAACTTTATTCTTGTAGCAGGCGATTTCAAAGCGTTTTCCTCCTTTTTTCATCCGCACAACTGCCACGTTTGTCAGTCGTATTTGGTTTGTTGGCGTGAATATGGACATTTTTATGTTTAATAAGACAGAGCGCTCTGTCCAGGTTAACGTTTAGTAGAAAAATACAGTCAAATGTAACGTCGCCAGAGGTGGCAAGTCCTTGACAAACACTGACCAGACCACGTGACTTACGAAACTACCCGAACGTTACGTCATTAATGCACGGTTCCGGTAAACATGTCGTCAATTTAAATCAGCGCTTCAAGGCATGTGACAAATCTTTGTCCGTAAATATCTGCCATATTTAATGTGGGAAAAAAAACAAATTTTAAGTCGAAGACCAAAAGTTCCGGCCAATTCTGGTTGTGACGTAATGCTGTTAGTAATGCAATGATTGTGAAACTTGGGTATCGTTTATCACATGGTCTGGTCAGGATTGTCAGCGGAGTCGCTTCTTCGCCATATGTATTCCGTGTGCGTTGTTCAAAAGTATCCTGTCTGAAACCACTACCCAGAACAACCGTTCCTCATGTCTTTCGTTTCCAAATAATGTAAATTACTATAATATATGGTAAAAGAAAATAAATAACCTAAACATGATAGTCGGTTTCGAAGGATTTGGAGCTTTTATTCATAAGATAGTCGACGTAATGTACAGAAACCCGTAAAACAACATTTCCCAGAATGCTTAGCGGGAAAATACACGACAACATGGTTTCATACAACAGCTGCGGAACACTTTGCTAAATTGTATTTGTTTATTCATCCGCCTTCAACCATGTGGAGTTTCATCGCATTAGTTTTGCATTTCATTAGTAGCGTGTCTACCGCTGACACTAACGGTGAGTTTATTTAAGAACAGAAACACAAATAGCTTTGCTCAAGAGTGCAAAACTGCAAACACTGGCCCTGTGTTCAAGCTGCCTCAAAGCCTTTTATCTGCTGGGCAGTTGTGACCGAAACTTGGCGCCTGATGTTGTTAATCGATAAGATTATTTTGAAATTTGTAGTTCCCAATTTTTGTATATTTATCTAGAATAATACACCTTTGTCCCTGTGCAGGCTCGCAGAATGTCCGCCGTCCCAATGACAGCTACTTCTTGTTGTTATGGCACAACAGACTGTACTTGTATTCAGCTGCTGCTCTTGTTTTTGGAATCTGGTTCTCTCTGAAAATGGCTCTCAAGAAGGTGAATGTTCACTTGTAATGTCCAATTTTATAAACATTTTCATCTGAAAAGGCGTCGTCCTTTATGTAGATGGACACCTCAACAACTGCTCGTTATGACCAAAAATATAAAAATAATTCTGAAAATAAACTGGAAAGTGCATTAAGTTTTTATTTACTAGCAAATGACCAGTTTGCATAGTTCTGTACATTCAAAACAACACACATTTTTATGTACAGTATGTCAAAATGATATACAAAATGAAAATGTGTACAAGCACAGAGGATCACTTTGCAGAATTAATTGCACGTGAGAATCGTTCTGTGTTCAATGCATCTAGTCATGTCTTTGTCCTTGCATTAACCATTTTATCTGTGTCCTTAATAGAAAAGCTTCAATGGTAAAATCAGCCCGAGGATCTACAAAGCTGCAAAGAATGACTACAAAGAAAGAGATGCTGTGGCTCACGTGTCAGCAGTTAACATCTTCTATGGCTCACAGACAGGAACAGCAAAAGTGTGGATATACATTGTATTATTTAAACATACTTATTGTCCCTTGATGTTCTGATATAGACAAGATGATATAATCATGTCATGTTAAGCAGTGAAAGCTAGTAAGAGGTGTGGGGTACCGGTAGAAATGGGTTACTGCATTCTTTTTATTATTTTTTTTTTTTTACAGAAATATAAATTACTCAGCCTTTACTCAAGTTGATGAATCACGCCTCGTGTGAATGGACGTCTCACAAGTTCTTTTTAGTTATTTGTTAGTAAGACGTATAGATTGGAATTTCTTTCAATGCTAACTCCTAGCATCATCAACTCGATTTTTGCAAACGTCAACAAGTGACATCGCCTAGCTGTGAGAGTTGCATTTTGCATGCAATTATTGTTTGTTTTTGTTTGCCAATATGCTATTATTATCCCCTACTGCTACTTGATGTTAGTTGTGGGAGGAAAGAAAATGCTAAATTATAGATTATCATTTAACAGTTTGAAGTGTTTTATAACCACAACTCCTTACTTGTCCAGAGCTTCTCAAAAGAGCTGTCAGAGGAGGTGAAGGCTTTGGGGATTCCAGCTGAGGTGATTGATATGAAAGTCTACGATCCAGATGACCAACTTGCTGATGAGGTATGTCAAGAATAAATCCCAAGATTATATTTTTCTATTTTTAGAATAAGACACAGGCTGTCAAAAGTGCAGCATTTTCTTTGAAATGGTTGATGAGACAGCATTTCCCGTACAGCATGTCAGGTAAGCTATTCATAAAAAATGCAGTCAGACCTATTTCTGTCTGATTTAACCTACATAATTATGAAATCAGTTTGAACGTTTTCACAGTATGTGATTAGGGTTAGTGATTATTAATTCTGATATCTAACCCCACTCAGTTGATGATTCATTTTATTTAAATGGAACATTTTAATCTGATCTCTTAACAGCTAAAAACATTAATGAAAACGATCCTCATCAGTAAGAGTGCACAGCACACTTCTTCTTCTACAAATTTGTAGCCAGTTTGTTGTAGGACGTCAGATTGTCCTCCATTCATACATTAAGATGTTCTGGTGGTGATAAACAGAAAAAATGTAAATGTAAGAACATAAAACATGTACTCGCAGGCCAGGGTAAAAATATGGTATAACACAATTATACAAAGTGGAAAGAAGCCTGACTTGCTCAACAGAAAACAGCAGAGTAAGCATCAAATGCTATTATGCTCCAGCCCAACCTCTCCACTTCATTGTCCAGTGATTCAATTCCTCAAGTGGCTGGCACAGAGCATAATGTGTTACACAGATCCTACTCAGCTGAAGAAAGATGGATCATTTTCCTCAGCCTTCCGTTCTCATTTTTATGGGCACAGGCTCTACAGTCCATTGAGAAATTAATATGAGATTGCTTGGCATGTGCACAACATTTCAATTCATCTCTATAAGACATTGATACAAATACAATGTAGAACTCAAATCAGGCCTGGAACTTGTGAGGCAGGATTGATTCCTGACCAAGAACAAAGTGTTTTCAGTTGGAATCCTGAACCCGAACCCTACCAGAGTGACGCCCAAATTCCAACACATTTGAAATTCATTTGTAAAATTTGTAAACAAAGTCAAAATATGCCCTTTATCAGTACAGAATCCTCTCATTTATGCTAAAAATAATTTAATTTCCACCTGAATCATTAACAATGAAGGCTAATAATGTCCTGCTGATGTTGATCCAGGTGACACAGAAACTCCCCTCTGTAGTGAAAATCAATGACTGATGCCTGGCACTGCTGCTTACTGTATTGATCCACTAATTATTATTGTCTGTTTTGATTTCTCAATTCATTTAGTGCACCAACAATTCTATCTGCGTCTTTATTGTGGCCACCTACACTGACGGACAGCCAACAGAGAGCGCTGAGTGGTTCTGCAAGTGGCTGGAAGAGGCGTCCACTGACTTTAGATACGGGAAGACGTACCTCAAAGGCCTGAGATATGCAGTGTTTGGCCTGGGCAACTCCGTCTATGTTGGCCACTATAATACGGTGAGAGGGCTTTCCTTTGTATTGAAATGGCCTGGAATGCATGCATGTAACTAAGCCTGCACAATGTACAATATCAGCCACCACTTTGTGTCGTATTAATTATCTCTCTCTCTCTGTATGAGAGAGAGAGAGAGACACTGACAGGCAGACAGACAGCTGTTTTTTCATTCAAATGAGACCCCTTTTCCATGGTATATGGAAAGTAGACTTACAACATAAAACAAGCAGTGGATAACTCAACACAAACATAACACAAACCGGAACTCTAGCTTTATATCCCTGAAATAGAACTCATTGTTTTTACTGACCGCTCCAAGCGTATCTCCAACACTGACACCTGCTTGTTATTAAGAGAACAGTGCAACAAAAAATCACCACAGGGCTTTTTTCCTAACAATAAACATCAAGTTTTCCAAAAAGCTGTACCATGATGTGAGTTGTGATACTATTGCAGTACTATTGCAAAAATTTAAACTATTCTATCACTAACAATGTGATATTTTTTTCCAATACTGTGCAGGCCTACTTATAACTATTTTTGCAGAGTCATATAGTTTGATTCACATCTTTGTTTGAAAAGCTTATTCAGTGCTAGTCTAATAAATTACATTAATGATGCCTCTCCATTTATGAGTCACACACAATAACAGGGCCCTGTCACTGGTCTGACAGTCAAAATGTCTGCTTTGTGACGTGTTGATTAAGAGCATATAGAACAACGGGCAGCATATTTCAGTCCTAAACTTGACTACACATGTATACTATAACTATAACTAAGATTCTAACTGTAATACTATAATATTAACTGTGATCCAACTATTGATTGAACTGTATAAGCCAATAACATAAGCATTTTTCCCCCATTTACTCCTAAATGCCACTAAACCTCTTTTCTGTTCGTTCTTACAGGTTGGTAAAAATGTAGACAAGTGGCTGTGGATGCTGAGCGGCAAGCGTATTCTGACAAGAGGAGAAGGCGACTGCAATGTTGTGAAGAGCCGTAATGGCAGCGTCCAGGCGGACTTCCAGGCCTGGAAGACCAAATTCCTGAAACGGCTGCAGGCTTTGGCTAAAGGCGAGAAGAAGATCTGCAACGGAAACTGTAAAACTGGTGGCAGCTCCTGTAAGAACAAGAAGAAAGCAAGCCAGAGGCAGGAGGGGGAGGAGGAGGAGAGGTCTGAGGTAATTTAGGAATATTACACAACTCATTATTTTCTATTGTTGGTAACAACCCCTTGACAAACCTTGACAGTTTTGTATTCCTATTAAAGCTTTATATTCATCATCAGCAGTGATAATAGCTTCCAGTGCTCTTGTGTTTGATTCAGATTTATAGTCTTGCCACACTTTGATTTAGAGAGTTTCTCCCCACTGTTCTCCGCAGATTCTCTCAAGCTCCATTGGGTTGGATAGAGCTGTCAGTAAAAAGCGATTTTCATATTCTGTCGAGTATAAGTCAAGGCTCTGGCTGGATCACTCAAGGACATGCACAGATTTGTTCTTAAGCCACACAGGTGTTGTCTTGTATCAAACAAAAGACAGTGGCACAACAATAGTGGGTTTCACAAATTGCATAGTGCTGCTTTCAACAATATAATTTAAAGAATACCCGGATTTTGTTTTGAAAGGAACAGATCAGTTTTAACATATTTTGATCTTGTTCCATAAAGAAAGAATTTGCTATTTTTGTGAAGTAAACAATTTTACCTTTTCTGGTCAACAAATGCTATCACCTCTGTGGTCAGTATTATGAGTGGCCGTGGGAAATGATGCCAGCGAGTCCTAAAAGTTGTTAACGTATCTCGTGGGCTTGATCAAAAGTAAGGAAAGGGTGTTGAAAAAAGGGTCTGAGAGAAAGATTAAATCCTACAAAGCTGTCACACCACGACTTACTGGCCAGTTGCCAGATGTCGTGAGCTTGATTGATGCAACATCCAGCCGGAAAGCAGATTTAAAATGTCATCACATGATCCAGCAGGTGCTTCTAGGCCTGGACACCTTCATGTCCTTATTTTGTAGAGATAATATGCCCTGTCAAATGTTAGCTTTTTGTCAGAAAATGTTCTCGGACGCTTTCAGAATTTCCTGATATCTGTCAACACAAGGATTTTTTTCCATCACATCAAAATATCACATTTCTTATTGCCATTTGCTGAAATGACACATTTCACAGGGCATAAAGTACAAACAGACACACAAATGGCTTTCACATGCATCACACTACACGCAGATGACCAGTTGTCATGGCAGCGTGCACCTCAGAGCCAATTCGAGCTGCGAGTTTTTCCCCCTCGGTCTCACTGCACTCAGCAGAGGTGACATTCAGCCGGAACCGAGTGTGGTTCAGAACTACAGCAAGTCGGCCGTGATTTATCTAACAACCCCTCATCCATTTAATTCTGCTATTGCACATGTGGGCTGAAGCACCTACACTGGGCACGCACTCTGAAACACCATATGCTGTACTCATTTAATCAGGCAGTGTAAGAGAAGATATTGATGTGCGATAAACAAGTTCCATATGGCCTCGCTTGCTGAATCATATACTAATGTTAGTTTGGTTCTGACTTTTAGAAGTGAAAGGACACCACCATGTTACCCTACAAAGGTTTCCCCTCATCACAAATCTAAACTGCCGACTGCCTCCCTTTTCACTCTTCTGTCTCTCCTGGGAGTCTCACCTTGTCGTTGCCCTTTTTTCTACAGTGTCTCTTTTTTTTTACCGTGTCTTTGCTCTTCCACTCGCCTTCCCTCCCTGCAGGAGGAGCTATTGGAGTCCAGCAGTGATGAGGACAACTCCGTGCTGTCAAATGGGAAGAAACCTGTGGTTGACCTTGAGGATCTGGGCAACATCATGAGCAGTGTCAAGAAAATCAAGGTGAGACATCATCCACTGGTTTCAGTTTTAGATCACTCTTATATGGCTATATTTATCTGGTGTGATTGCCACCTTAGTGGACGTTCACCCTGATGAAGGCAGGCTGTCCTGAAGATGCCAGTAAGTCACAAAAAGCAGGCCTAGGGCAAAATATGATGTTATGATTAAGTGACAGAAACCTAGATAGGACTTCAGATTGTTTTTTCACCTTATTTGCCGCCTGTGTGCCAGCATTGTGGTGAGATATGTGCTGTTAAACATTTTTATATCCCCATTATATCCCCATAATTTTGTGGACAATATAATAGCAAACAGAAGACACACAATTACTGTTAAATCCCATCTCGCAATCTTGGAAGTTTATGTCGTTTTCATGCACACAGTACCCTCATTATAACCTCTCCATGATCTTGATAATGGCACGCTTATTACCCGGCTTTCCTTCTAGAAAGGTATAGGCACATTTATCTTGTCTGACTCAGTCAGATCCGGTCGATTAGCTGCATCAGAAGAAGCATATTTTGTCCTTTAGCATGACTTCAGTGACTTCCTTCTACCCTCGCTGTCCAACTAATCGAACACAATGAAGCTCTATACAACCAATATCCGATGTGTTTTTTTACTATTGCTTAGACAGTAATTAATGTACTTATTTTCTATTGTTTTTATCAACATACGCTGTGCTTTACAATATAGAAACATACCTAAGAAGAGAAACTAGTAATGTAAAACGTAGAAGTATGACAGCTATTAAAACAAGATACTTAAAGCAATGACTTCAATGTTAACCAGATGAGAGAACAGAATTGCCTAGAATGCATATAACTCATGCCAGAGCCTTGGTTGGATCTCAGTTTGTGTGTAGATTGGGCACTTAACTGCCTTGCAGTATAATTCAATACAAGGTGGTTTAGTGCTTTAGAGGCTAACACTAAAATTTTAATATCAATTCTAAAACACGCACAAAGTTTGATCCCATTTCTTGGTTCCAGTAGTAAATACTGTACTACACTGGGATGGTAGTGTACTCATTTAAAATAGTAGCTCCTGTTCCATCATCAGGCAGCTCTATTTTCAGCATTTCCGCGTTAACCCATACGCAGGTCTCCATCATGCCGTTAAGCCTCCAGCACCTCAGCCTGCTATGAGTGTGTTGAGTAAAGAGAAAACTGGTTTCTATGAAAAAGTGGCAGATGGGCTGATAGACACCAGACCCTGGCATGCGAGAAGCGGAGGCTTGCGTAAGAGCGAGGACGCCCACCTCACAGACTTGTGAGGAATGAGTGACTCAAGAAGAGCAAAAAACAGAGAAAAGGAAGCAGCATTTTCTGTCCCCATTTTAGTCCATCCTGTGCGTACTGGGGCAATGAAGTTAAGCTCTGTTCATTGAAGATGTTCCGTGTTTGATATCTTCCTCCATTTGTCTTTTTATTCATGTCGTGAGCGGTGAAGCTAGACACTTCTTTCATTTTTTACCCTTTTCTACAGATTTAATTTAACTGAAGCTGGCAGCTGTTACAGAACAGTTCTGCTCCGTAATTTTTGTACTCATTAATCCATAATGCTTTCTGGCAGAACTCGTCTTTTGTTATTGGTCAGTTACAGGAGCGGCAACCGTGTGTCAAACAGCCACCATAGCACAGAATGCTAACCACAGACTGCTAGTTTCAGTGTTGCAGATATGATATAGCTGCATATTATGTCTTAGCGTTGGGAGTCTGAGACAAGCCCCTTGGTCAGTCCTGTTTGAATTTCCTTACCCAACACAGTCGGGAACATTTAAGCTTCTGATAAGGGGGGCCGTCATCAGCAGCTCAGTACTTCCACCAAGGCCTGTCTGACTGCATGCTCTCCCCAAGTCTGCACGAGTATCATCTAACAAACTAACTACACACAGAAACCCAGTACATTCTGGCTGCGAGACAGTTACTGTTACCATATTTTAGTTGTGAAGGACTTGTTTGTATTTGGCTGTAGTCTTTCACTGCCTGCCTCAAGACGTACCAGTTCACTTTCACTTCACTATAGTCAACATCGCAATTTGAAAGAAGCTACATTTCAGCATTGTTTTATCAGTCATAAATGCACATTTTTTTCTAGTTTTTATTGGCAAAAATGCTTTCCTGGTTGTGTCCTACACTGGTGCCTCATCATACATGATGGTCCCAGTCCCTGGTGCACTGCCTCTGGCTCTGCCTCTGGAACTGCTGCAGCTTAGACTCAGTTTTTGGTTGAAAACCGAGGAGCGGCGCAGGACTTCACATGAAGCAACAACAGTTCCATGACTTAGTAGGAAAAAAGCAAGCAAACTTGTTTGTACAGACAAACCTGTATTAATGAATGGGGCATGTGTTTGTCTATTTGATTACAGGAAGCAGGCAGTGTGAGATCTAATTAGTCTGAATGTTAAACATCCCTTGCTGCCAAGAGACAGAACAAGTTAAGCTGCAAATTAAGTGTGACAAAGGAAATGGAGTTTGTTTGATACTATTTTATCATTAGGCAGTCAGGTAATTTACAGTGTAGACTGATGATATGTACATAAGTTAGATTTATGTTTTATTTGTGTGGCTGTCTGCTTAGACTGCTGATCACTGTGAGCTTTCAGCTCAGGTTGTCAGAGTTTGACCACTAGGTGATGGCAGAGACTCTTGGTTGCAGGAAGCTGCAGCTCATATCACAAAGTAACACAAAGTAGCCTTTGACACATACCATATGATATTTAAAACGACAGTGCCAAATTATATGAGAGCTCTTTACGTAGATACTTATAATGAATTCAATGGGCATTGCTAACATGGAATGTAAACTCTCTGTTATTTAAATCTGATATCCAAAATGCAGCCAAACTTTACTACTTGTAGTAACATGTTATAACTAAGAATGTTTAATTCATTATTATATACAGTACATCAATCATTATAACTTATCTGGTAATTATGAGAAAAGTTATCCTTACCCATAGCACACAACGAATGAGATAAAGTGTCATTAGCTACAGCTACTAATCGACATTGTTCACAAATCCCATAGATCATCGGCTCACTTCAATCCATTATTTCATCAGCTCAGAATAACCTTGTTTCCGTTATAAGATGATTGATAGAGGCCAACACACCAAGAAGTAGAGGGATGTCAAACTAAATGCGACAGAGATGGATTTCTCTGTATTTATGTTAAAGGTTCATGTTTATACTAGAATGAGGAAGACTAGTACTTGATACATGTCAGATCTCAAAGTTCAGATTACCCACATTTACTCTTTTTTGGTTTTTGTCTATATTTCTGATCGTTCAGCATCTCAAGTATTTTTCATGGTTATTACCTTGTGGTCTAAATTTTGTCTTTGGAGTTGTGTTTGTCATGGCCAGATTTGGTTCATTCGTAATATTGTAACTGTAAGAGATAGGAGTGAATGGGAAGTGGATCATTAGGCTAGCTGAACATTTTTTAGAGGCTGGCCTTGGATGGTATTCACCTCAGTGATAGGAGGAAGAAAGCGGAGGTGAATATACTCGTAAAACTTAAGTGCTGCCGCCTCACAAAATCATTGTTGACATAATTTAGTTTAAAGGAAAGTGGCGATATTTTGTCTTTATCTTATAGTCAATAAATCACATAAAAGGAAACAGATTTGTTTATGGAAAAAAAGCAAGGTAGTGTCATGTAATGATATATTTTAACATTATATATCTATTTCTATATCTATGTATGTATAAATATATATATAATGAATTTTTAGCTCATTACAAGCATCAAAAACAATTCCCACTGAGTGGTCACTAGTGAGAAACAGGGCAGGGCTTTGCTAAGTTCATTTTCAACATGTCAAACCTCGATGAACATCCTGATTTATGCAGCTTATAGAGCAACTGATGTGAATGACAGGAGAAACAACACACATAAGAAATGTGATACTAAGAGTGTTTTATCTCATGAGAAAAGCACATTTATATTAGATAGTTGGTTAACAACACTATTATATGTGGCCCATGACTATTTTTACATTATCTTTGTGTTTATTGCAACAAATAATGCTCACAACTTGAGTATTTGATAGCAAAATGTCAGCTCAATGTAATTATTAAAATAGATTAACAAACCTGATTCCTTCCTCCCTGTCTTTGTCCCTCGTTTTCTTTTATTGTTTTTCTCTTTTTCATATATTTTTGTTTCTTTTTAAATCTCTATGTCCTTGTATCTCTTATATCTCCTCTCAATTTTATCCTCTTTCTGCTCCCATATGCACATTTTTTTTCTTCCTCTGTCACACCCTCTCCCACTGTGTGTATATAGTATGTGCCTATGTGTGTGTGTTTCAATGCTTTGGCCGTCTGTGTTAGCCCCATGTTGCATCATGGATCTAGAGCACAACATGGTGCTGTGAGATGTCCTCGTTCTGTTCGTCCAGATAGGACTCGGCGTGACTGGACATCTGTGTGCTCTCAAAAGCAGGTGAAGGCCAAGCGTTGGGCACAAGTGATGAGAGCCAGATGAATTTCCAGGCTTGTATGCAGAAAAAAAACACAGGGACAGCTTGTTGCACCATTGGCTACATGCTTCATAAGCTGTCAGATTGTGGCCTGTCATGGTTGCAGTATGTGTAGATGGACATTTGTGCTAGGTTAGTGGGCCACACCAATGGTATCAGTTAATTTATAGTGTAGAAATATTCTGATTTACATTAGGTAGGATTTCAATTTAAAATATAATAACAGCATTATTGGGGAAACTCATATTTTCCCCAAATCATTCAGTCCTTATAGTTTAAGTTAAATGGTCATTTGAGCCACAGAGGCCTGATGATTGTACTTTAGGGTGGTTGATGCTGTCCCTTGATGACTTTTATTGTGTCCATTTATCTGCACAACAACACTGATAATCACAGTCATCTTGCATCACTCCTAATCAAGGTATTGGTCATTTTTAGGAAGATTGTGGGCAGAATCTGGAAACGCTCACTCAAAGGGTTTGTAATGATATAACATTAAACTATATCAAATTAAACTTTTAAGTGCTGACAGTACTCAGACTGGATTGATCATCTTACTTAGTGGCCAGTGTACCTTCCCTCATATTTTCTGCTGCTAAATGGAATAGTAAGATAAGAAAGTAATTTGGGAATATTAGATTTACGCTTTGGTCCAGCTGTTTTAGTCCACGATAAATGCCAACTAAACCCACGCTCATCGTACAGTCTTTAAGTAACTTTTTAGACGTTTAACATTGCACAGAACATATCTGTGATGAAATTTTAACTGCACATATGATCCTGCTCTGAAGCAGGATTCCACAAATCTCATCTTTGTCACCTATAAACTGTTATGTCATCTTTATTCGGGATTAAATAGAACTTGAGTTCTGTATTTCTCAATTCATTAGCTGAGCAGAAAAGCAAAATACACGCCACATATCACTGCTTCTTGTAGCCTCTGAGTCCATACTCATGCTTTGTTTTCCCTCGCGTCTGCTAACTGAGGTGATGTTTTCCTCTTTTGCTGGTTATATCTAATTGTGTCCAACGACGTCAAGGTGTCATAAGCTGTCACTACAGCTCTGCAGGTTTGACCCCACACACCTCCCATTCCATCTCAACTTCGCAGCAAGGCAACATGAGCTGCCACTTTCCCCAATTGGTTTAGGTGAAGAACAAAAGGCGGCAGCATTCTGCCACAGCATGATGGCTTACTTATTCATAGCACCCCCTTTTGACAGAGGAACCGCTCATCTGAGAGAGCAGATCCCTCCCCTGCCACTGAGCTAAGGGTGGTTTGATGACAAACATGTTCCTCTGCTCCAGCACATAGCTGAACTTTGCTGAGGAGATAGCGCTGCTAGCTTCAAGGCTTCAAACTCATCCAGGCAGAAGGACACTGTGCACCACTGTCTGGTCGATAAGCAGTCAGAGACAGATGGCTTCTGAGCCAAACACCTAAGGTCATGTTCAGATGCGTATACACTATCTGGTTTGTGCCTGCACAGCTTGAATTAGGTTGCTTGGTCTGTTGTGCCCTCAATACTCGAAAAACACATTCTGCATTGCAAAGTGTTGCCTACAGGTATACACACATCATTTACTTTAACATATATAAATAAAGTACAATGATGCACCCTGATGCCTTTTTGTGATTGACTTGTGCAACCACAAGTATGGAGATGTGTGTGAAAACTAAAAGTTAGCAGACTTAGTTTTGCCACAAATGCCATGAAAAATTAGTATTACATTTTGATTGGAAATTTGTTGTGTTCTTTTTCAAGAAACGTTTTGAGTTATGGCTTTAAATCTGGACCTCAAATTAAAAAGTGTGGTCTTTTCACTTTGTTATTAATGTTATTGATATTTTCTGAAGATTAGTTTAGTATTGCTTAGAAACCCAGTGACAGTAAACAGGTTCGTTTTCAGTTATAATCATAATGGATGGGGACTTTATCCAATTGAAAGTTCAAATGATCCACATTTTTGGAGTGTGAATTGGGAATAGTGGTTCAGTCACACACAGTCACACAAGACTTCAGAAAGAATTGCTTCCCTTGATCCTCACAGTCTTGTCCAAGATCAAACACTTAACTCAGGATTTCTTTGTGACTGAATCCTTTCACCTCAGCTCTTTAAAGCTATGATCATCAAATAATCTCCTGGAATGAAGCAACTCAGATGTTTTTTGGGGATTTTCCCAGCTTTTTTGGACTCGGTTTCTAATGGTTTGAAGTTGGAGCCACAGCATAACTAGACAACAGTTTTAAAATTAAAACTGCACAATTAAATCATCTAAGTCCTCTTTTGTTTTTACTGGTCAGCTTTTGTTTTATTATTATGCTGCAGGGATTTAGACACCTAAAACCAAAGCAAACCAGTGAAACGTCAACTCTTTGAATCTCTTCCAGTATGCCAGAATAATGGGGCCACTTTGGAAAGATTTGAAGCTGTTTTCTTTGAATTCTCATTACATTCAAAACATAACGTATGACCAACTCAGTATATTGCTGTATACAGTATACCGTTTGATATTGGCATCTGAATGGCCTTTGATGTTACTCAAGGACAGTGTTCATAATTAACGACGTCACACTATGCTTTTATGTTTTTCAAAGAACGTCTCCAGCCCTGAAGAAATATGCCCACTGAATGCCTGCTGAAATAATGAGCAAATGTATAAAGCCTAAATGTATGAAGAAAACTGTTAGAGCAAACCGAAGTGGTGACTGACTGTTGTGTCGTGTGCAAAATGCACGCTGTGCAGTGTGAGCACTTTTGTGTTTGTTTGTTTTTTGGGTTCTTTTTGGAAGTAGAAGTGAAATTTCACATCGCAAACGTCAGAGGTCCTAAAAACGCAGAATGAAACATAAGTAAACAGAGAGTAGTCAACAAAGGACTTAGAGATACACATTGTGTTAAGACACTCACACTCTAGCCACAAGTAATTTTCCAGTTCGCGGACCGTCTGTTTACAATATAATTTCAGATTTCTGGGATGGTTGGTTATTAGACACAGCTCTATTCCCACATGTAAGTTATTCTACAGACACAGAATTGCTGAGTGTTGAAATACTGTGCAACTGGTAGTCTAAACATATAAAGAAAGCTGTTTGTGTATAGCTAACGCATGTGACTATTGTCAGATTGTGTAATGTATTGTGTATTCAGGATGAATAGATTACACAAACTAGATGCAGCTGTCAAAATCACACCAACCGCCACTTGTGAGCACACCCTCTTACTGTGCTTCACGTTGGCTATTAATCTTATTATATTAATCCTTCCCAACAACACAACATTCCGAAAGATAGAGGATGCAAGCACCCTAAGGATATCACATTGCAGGAATGTTAACAAGTGACATCAACCCGCTGAAATTGTTGCGTTTCATGGAGTTGTCGGATGTTGTTCAACAACTTGCTGATATTCCGCCCCACTACATTTAGATGTCAGGAGGGGGAGGTTACAAAACTAACGATATCACTTAAATGAAAGTAGCCAGGTTTTCCCAGATACTTTCATCGTTATCAACATTAATTAAGCCAGAGTTTTGTTTCTCCTGCAGAGCAAAGCTGAGGGTGAGGGGGATGCTCAGATGGTGAAACTATCCAAGTTGAACAGAATGAAGACTGAAAATGAAGAGGACAAGCGAGAGATGATCACTCCGGCCCTCAGAGATTCCCTAACCAAGCAAGGTGAGGGTTGGGTTGGGGTTTGTATTCTAGGAGCAAAATACAGCAAGAAAAACGAATGAAACAGAGCACACCGAGTTACATGATAGGTCGTAGCTTCAGGTGGTGATAAGTTTTTATGAGTGTTTATCTCATATCCATAAAATTGTGTATAACTACTCGCAAAAGAACATCTGCTGGGTATTACTAGCGAGTGTGGGTAATAAATTCACATTATCAATCACGTTGTAGACTTAGGGCACCAGCTATGTGTGAGCAGGTCTTTAACCTTCCTGTTTCCACAAGGGCAGGAAAGCTGTAGTTCCTAATAGTAAAATTGAATTATTGGTCTAATTATTCCTTTGAATTGTAAATTGCAAAGAGGGAAGTCAGTTTAATTAGCCCGTTATCAAAGTCACTTGGTATGTTTGCACACACTCAATGCTATTTGTCCATACTGCAATTATAGGCAAAAATGCATGTATGGAATCAATAGGAGTCCGCCATTCTCTGCCTTTGTCAGCCGCAACTTGATTTACACCACATTTTTATAGGCACACACATATCCTCACCTATCCTTTCCTTTGCAGAAAAAAATTGCGTGAATGAGGCATAAGACGGTTTGCATGTCTGAATAAATCTATTTCCATCACATGATCTTGGTCCACACTCTCAGACTGTGCTTCACATTGGCTGTTCATTCTTAATCTTCCCTAAAATGCTGAAACCAACACAGCACCAAAGAGTAAGGCCACACACTCCTAAAGTGATCAGAATGTAAGGGAAAGTAATGATTGTTGAACAATTACTCCAATAATTCCATCAGATGCAACAACCTGCTGTTATTCCCCTCACTACCATTAGATATACCATGCAGAAAAATCTCAGCCTTTTTTAATTACACTAACATCATCAGCTGCTCTATTTGCTGTAGACTTTAACCTCAGTAATTTGACAGAGAAGTTTGTGTGTTAAAGCCAGGCTGAAGTGTTGCGTATGAAAAGCGGGAGCTGGGGAATGTGAGTTTCCTAATGGCGCTTAATGGTGCAGTGCAGTCCAATTACCCCGTTTTGACTCCTCTTGTCCTCATACTGCAGTCCCCAGAGTGTCAATCTTCTGCTCCAAGAGCACACACGCCACTTCTCCCACTGCTGCACAGCTTTGGTAAATGTAGTCAATGTGAAGACAGCAGCATGCCTGAAATTCCTGCTTGAATTAGAATTAACATAAGAACCAATTTCCTGTAGCTAATTTACTCTAAGAATTAATGTGCTGTAAGAACCATGTTACTCACTACTACAATAGTTAACTGCTGAGAAAAAAATCAAGTCTTGTCTACAACTGCGTCATTCAGAAGAATCCATCAAGCTACCTAAAGTTGAACAGCTGTCGTCCTGAAGTCCAATTCATTTCTGCATGTTTAGATCATTTTTTTTATCTTTAGGTGGCTGTTGATCCTTTCATTATATTCATTTATTTTGGACTGTGACAGTGCCTCTCCGCGACAGTTGCATTTTGCATGGAATCATGGGTGTGGTTATATACTTATTTTAAATAAAAGCTTTGACATCCTGGGATTGTACACATGTAAACTCAAAACAAGATTTGAATAGATCTATTTTGATATCCTGAACTTATTCTGATATTATGTCTACCGATGCATTTAAGTATTTCTTCTCATAAAACAAGGAGAATTGATCACTCAGTAGCTCCATCTGAACTATTTTATGACGTCCTGTCTTTTTAGTCCATTCACTGGTATGGTGCAGTCAGCCTACTATTATCTTACACAGCACACTGTAAATATGCCCCTGTGAGCAAGATTTCACTTTCTTTGACCCATTTCACTGTGTTTATGTTGGCAACAAGCACTCCCTGTGGACTGTTTGTTTATTTGGAATGAAGTGTGAAGGATGAAGGTGTTGGCATAGCTTTAATGATAGCACACATTGGCAGGCTTTGTTTCCTGTGTGACCATTTCTGCTTAAAATCACACTCCCTTATGTCCGAAAATATCACAAAATCCCAATATCCAAAAATATTCCAGCTCTTGCTCGCTACTTTACATGTCACTATCAGAATTTATCAGTTGCTGCAGCATTTCATTTATGTGTTATTCCATCATTGCTGCAAATATGCTGAGGCGATAAAATACTTCTGCACTGAAATTGTAAAGCTATCAAGTGATACTTTTCCATCTTATATTATCATAGAATTTTCCAATAAAGTCAGTCATCATTTTTTTTTTACAATATTCTTTTTCATACATAATGTGAGGTGAAAGAAAAAGCTTTTATCAGAATGTATAACTCATAAGTTGTCTCTAAAATCTATCATGAACTTAATTTTTGTTAGAACATCACAGATAGAACTGCATTTGTAATATGAATTTAGTTTTTTCCTTACCTTTTTAATACATGTATACTTCATGGTGTGTGAGTACTCAGATCATTACTCAGTACCTTTATCCTTTTTTTCTTTCCTCCATTCTCCCCTGCCTCACCTTGGCTTGAGAAATGGAGAAGCGCTAGGTAAATAAAAACTGGTTGAATGGCTCTAAAATTGCCACATGGTTGAAACCTGTTAAAGACAGTGCCTATGAGGCCCATCGTTCACAATGCAAGAAGACATTTAAACATGGCACAGTGGGAATCAGTTCTGTCAAGAAACTCCTGGAGCGTTTCAGTTCTACTCTGACACCTCACCTGGACAGAGCACTACTCCATCTCAGATGCCTCTATTAGCAATGGTGTCAACCGTGTCAACAGATCTCCCACCATTTTGCTCCACCACAACACAGAAAGGCACTGTGGTGACTGCACGCTTTTCCAATGCACCTGTCCTCTATATCTGATGAAGCTATGTTCCCTGTGGCTAAGACAAAAGTTCCTAAACCTATGTAATTGGTGGCATCACATTCTTTTTGCTATTTAAAAAAAAATTAAATAGTTTTTATCTTTAATTCTGAAAGAAAAACCCTTTTAAAGCCTTAAATTTATCTGTCCTAAATCTGCAGAAACCCTGTTACAGTGACATCATTAATACAAGGATGACAAGGAGGTCCAATTTTTCACTGTGGGTTTTGTAGTGTTTTTTCTGTGTTTCTATATTTTTATTTATCTTGCACTTACTTGGAGTGAGGTTAGAAGAGCATACGTGCTCCTGCGGTACCTTCAGCTAGATAACGACTTTGATGCTTTTCAAAGGCTTATTCCCTGAAAGGGGAAAAAAAAGCAGCAAACATTAGATATTTTGCGTGAGCGGGTCATCAAGTGCGTAGGAGCGTGAAAAAGAGTTGGAGTAGAGATGCAGAAACAGAGTGATTGATTGGCATTTCTCTTGTTAACACCGTGTCCTACATCAATAGCAATGTTTCCGTTTCATTCAGATGCAATGAAGAATGTAAATTCCACCACAGGAGTAATGGAGAGCTCAGAAAAGAAGTTGAAAAAGAAAAATGCAGACATTGTTTAATCTTTTGTATATATACATATGGTTTTCACTCTGAATGCTTCTGTTACTAAGAGGTACCTGCTGACTGAGAGCGTTACGTTTCTCACTTTTCACTCTCTCTCTGTGCAGGTTACAAACTAATTGGAAGTCACTCAGGAGTGAAGCTTTGTCGGTGGACCAAGGTAATGAAGTTTTCTCATTACAATAGAGCATCAGGCTTTTGACAAGCTGAATGCACAGAATACAGCTAATGTCTTATTTTGTTGTCGTTAGTCTATGTTGCGAGGAAGAGGAGGCTGTTACAAGCACACATTCTATGGAATTGAGTCCCACCGGTGCATGGAGACCACCCCAAGCCTCGCCTGTGCTAACAAGTGTGTTTTCTGCTGGAGGTATGTACGTGAGGAATTAAACTACAGCAGTTCTGTGGTTAGAAATGAGGTCCACAGACTTGTGATTGTTTATTTCACATTGGGCTCAAAGTTTCATATTCCAGTTCAATTCTGCTGGCCAGATGGGCGCTCGGTGTGTCTCCGCCTGCAGCAGTAAAGTGTAATATTACTCTCATGCCAGTAGGCCATGAGGGTAATATGAAGGTTTTTGTTTATTACTGTATCTACACCAGCTATTCATTCAGCAAGTGAGAAAGTGTGTTCAGTGATAAGATATGTGTCATATACCAGGACAATTTCTCTTCCAAGTCAGGATGTTTCATGCTGCAGTGCAGTAAAAACATCATTCTGCATTGTAGAGAAGCTTTTTACTCATCAAACAGTGTACGCCGTATCAGCTCTGTCATCTGTTCATTCTATTAAAGTATGCTAAGTACTGCTTGATGGATTATATGTAGTCTGAATGGAAGACTGGCTTGTATTTCTTTAAAAGAGAGATTAATCTCCTGGTGTGCATCAAACCATCCAAATCCCGTAAAATTTGTGCTTCCAACTGAATCGCAATAAATGCAGAGAAAGCCTCACTACTTACGTACCATGTAGTGAAATGGACCATAAATAGGCTGGTTACCAATAGTTTTTATATCATTCGAATTTCATTCACTTTAAACTTTTTAGTATATTATGTTTCTAAACCTGACTGCAACATTTTTTATTTACTTTGTTAGTCCAAACTATACGGTCATTGACCAAACATGTCACTGACAAACAAGTTAATGATTTATGAGTGAAATAATAATAGGCACCATAATTACAAGGCCCAAAGGTGGACACTGATTCGTAATGACATTGCTGCTAGACTGTGGCTTTTGCTTCCCTCGTCCTCCCTGTGAAAGCTTGACTGTGTTCAACACTGCAAAAGGTCACTCTCACCACAGATAGGCCAGCTACTTTTAAATCAGCTATCTGGTATGACAGGAAGTAAGAAATTTCAAGGCGAAAATGTGTTTGCTCCCCACACTGTCTACTTCTCGGTCACATCAGGTGGCATTTGACATAACAGACAAGGGTGGTGTGCAAGGGCAGTGTGAAGGTACATATGCACGTATGTATGTCAGACATTGTCAACAGTCGTATAATACAAGTAATATCTTGAATTTTCACTGAAACTCTGATTGAAAGTAACAGCTAATCATTTTTCTGCCAGAAGCATTCCTAACTAAATGGTTATGCTTGCTCTTATCTCCGCATCTCTCTCTCTGTGTGTCCCCTGTCAGACATCACACCAACCCTGTGGGCACAGAGTGGCGCTGGAAGATGGATCCTGCTGAGAAAATCCTGCAGGATGCCCTGGAGAAGCACCAAAACATGATCCGACAGTTCAGAGGTTGGTGCTTTTTTACCCTTTTATCTCTTGCTCCATCTCCTCTTGCTCCAGATGTTCATGACTCCTTCCTTTCCTTCTCCAGATCTGTAGCTGTGGTAATGGCTAGTTGGTTTGTCTATCAATCAAATTCACAGTTGAGAGGACATAATATGCTTTAGAAATTAACAAAGACCACAGCGTCCACCACACAGGCACCACAGCATGTGCATCATGCTGGTGGGATTTCGTGTATGTCAGTTTATACGTTATTGTTTTTGTTCAGGGTTGCACAATTTTGATTAAAGACCATCTTGTGATTATCCTGGAAAGTATTTTTTGCTACAAAATAAATTTGTGCCTTATTTTCACAGACAAGATGAATGAACACTGTAGAAATGATTTCAGCCTCTAAATATTATTTTACTTTGCGCCTCTGTAACATGGGCCTACAAGAACTTCCACTGCAGTCTAAACAGCCTATTCACTATTTCAAAGAGCTCTTGCAGAGATAGACACACAACCACACAAACAAAACCCATTTCTGCCCAAATTCACTTTGCCGTACCATCTTCTTTTCAGAAGTACTGTTAATTTTGGAAAGACGTGTTGTTCCTCTGTTCAGATTGCCTGAATTTGATCAAATCTGCAGCTAGTTCTTCAGTGGCTGTTGGTCTCAGCAGCTGGTGCATGTTGCTGGTATTTGTTGGAAACCCAGAGAACTGTTTGTTGTTTACTTTGACCAATTTCTCAGACAGCCTGAAGTTTCACCAGGCTTTCTTTTCAATTTCACTCATGGTACACACAGTATGATGTCAAATGTGAGCAAACCATTGATCTCAAAGACAACATGAACGCAATGATCCAACAGCATTACACTCAAAATTCTGCATCCATAAGCGCAAAGATGTCATTTCATTACACATTATGTATATTATTAACAGTCATTATCTGCAAATCAATTATATTAACCCCCTGATGCTAAAAGGCTCAAATTTACTTAAAGTCTCAGTGCAGTCGTAGCATCTTTATGATAGATTGTAATGTACGTAATCCTAGTTAATGAAATTTCATGATGTAACTGTAATGGAATTTATCCACAAATTATCTCACAAAATGCCAATGTAAACTGTATCTAAGTGCACAGGAAGTAAATGGTCATTATAATGCGAAAATACTTTCAATTGTCATATTTTGTTTGGCAAATAAACAAAACTGCATTTAAATATTTGTTTACCTTTTATATACTGAGTTATCAGATTCTCATCAGTGGCATAGAGAATGAGGTTGTCATTATCATACGTAGTTTCCATACAAGTTATAAGTAGAACACATTATATAATGGTCAAATCTATTTTCTGTGAAAAGTGATATATTAGGCAAGATGTCTCTAGTGCAAAGTATTCACTTATCGCTATGTACTCCTACTGTAATTATGTTGTTCTCTGCTTTGAGTGATCAGTCAAGCCACTATTTTTAATTTTTAATTTCTCCATTATCAACGGTTGTTGGTTTTAATGGCCAAAATCCCATTTAAGGGAGTGCTGCTTCCCGGCAATAAGCCCATTGCGTTTTAAATGTACAGATGATCAAAAGGATATATGATCTATTCAATAATCTTGCGTTAGTTAATGGTGCTTGCAGAATAAGGCAGATGGGTTTTTAAGGATTCTGTTTGATTGCATATTTAAGCGGTTGGATGTGTCACTTCTTCACTTTACAATTATTGATATTTTTTACAATTCATACTTCAACAGACCTTTATGAAGAAAATCATATTGAGAATTTTTTTTGTATTTAAAAAAAAAATGATATTACCAACAGTGACCCTCAAAATATTTCTCTCAAGTCAACTTTATGCTCAGGATTCTATTCTCAAGAAAGTGAATATTTTTCTTCTTCCTGTCTTACTGTAGCATTAGCATCACCCATTCTCTACCCTTCTCATTAAAAGTCTATATGTTTGCCCTAAAATATACTGTCATTCATGGAGTTTTTGGGGCCTTCTGAATGCTCATCAACAATTGGCTAGCATGTGCAATTGGTTAATAATCAGATGGGATTTATAATATATATAAATTTATATAAAAATATAAAAATCACTGAATGAGGACCATTGTTTGGTATTGAATTAATGAGGGAAGAGAAACCTTCAAGCATTATGAGCATTTTCAGCATTATGAAATGTGGATCTTGGTGTCGAAGCAGATATGACATGGGTCCAGTCCAGGGAAAATTCTTTCATAATTGTCTTGTGATCTCTCTCCAAGCAGAAGAAATCTTCTAAATTAGTCAGAATTATTAGTCTTTACAATGCTTTATTTATTTATTTATTTATTTACTTATTATTATTGATCCACTTCAAAAAGAGATACACGTCCTCCAAAGCCTGCTGAACTGTTGGGATCTTTCATATTAATATCAAGATGATGCCTTTAATGCGTTCTTAGACACACAGCTTAACACAAATATACCATCCTCCTTGGATAAGAATATACTTAAGTGGGATCTCTTACTGTTTGATGCACTTGCAGCTGTTGCATAATGTAATTTGTCCATGAAAGAATCCACAGCAACACTTGCGTGCTGCAGTTTAACCGGAGAAAGCTCTCAGAGTTGGTGCAAACCTTTATAGATAATTCAAAGATTGTGTTACAAAACATTTTGAGGCAGAGGCCAGACTTAAATTAAATCAAGATTCACTGCATGTAGCCTAAATTAAATAATATCTGCTGTGGCTTCACTGGTATCTCATTAAATCCCCATGAGTGTAAAATCTTTCTACTTTAAGCTTTTATAATCTTTTATTGCCTGCCCTGTCTCATCAAAAAGCATATGATACCACCAGCATAAAAGAGGAATACATATAATACTTCTCCTTCACTAGGTTTTACCCTGGACCAAAAGTACACTTGTTGATCCTGTCCTGATCCTGTGTCATGTGTCCTCATATTCCCTGATAGCTAAACTGTACAACTTTCCAAATAAAATCAAGCAACAAAATTTTTGGGATTGATTTCTAGGACAAATAAAAATTGTGAATTTTGGATTGGATCTCACACCACAACCCTTTGTCAGAATTGAGGTTTTGACATTGTTTTAAAATACAACTGTCAATGCTTTATAGTACCAATACTTGATGTTAGTGCTTGGTGGTATCATCAAAAAACTCTGTCTTGGTATAATTTAAAACGGTTACGGTTTCACGGCGTATCATGGCAGGCTACATAGATTCAAATACTAACAAACACTGAGGTGAGCAGACATTTGTGTTTTCCCCGCAGTCTCCCAACCTCTCCCGAGCTGTGATTGTGATTGGTTCTCAATATTTTGGTATTAACAAAATTTCTACTTTAATTAGAATGTCAGCTTTTGCACTGGTAACTGCTGTATTGTCCTGGGAGTACTTGATACTTCTGACAGCCCCTTTGCATTCTGTTCTTGAAAGACACTGATTTAGAAAACCTCTGCCACAGGTGTTCCTGGAGTCAGACCAGAGCGTTATGAAGAGGGTTTGGCAGTCAAGCACTGTGCCCTCTCCCTGGTGGGGGAGCCAATTATGTACCCAGAAATCAACAACTTCATCCACCTCCTCCACACCCACCACATCTCCAGCTTCCTGGTTACCAATGCACAGTTCCCCCAGGAAATCAGGTGGGGACAAAATTGAACTATTTGGGTTTTGATCTGCATAGTTTGTGTGGGGTTTTTTTTTGTCTTTGGCATTGTTTGTGTGTCTGTTTTTCTGTTGTTCTTTTCGCAAGATATCTCAAAATGTTATTGACTTATTTCAATGACACTTGGTGGGCAGGGTGGAAGCTATCCAGGCAAGAGTCCATAATGTTTTGGTGCTGGATGGCCTGACTGGGACTTAAGCCTATATCTTAGAATCTTAGAAAGTCACAGAATTCTACATTTTGTTTTTCTAGATATCCAAACTGTATATTCTGTCATGTAGAAAGCCTTTTTTTTTTTCAAAATAATTTTTTGTATTACTCTATTCCAAAATAGTAAATAGTACTTTTTGTATTACTATTTTGGATCAAGTGTTTTAAAATGTTAAACGTTGAATGTCTGGACCAAGCCGAATAAGTTATATAGATATATAATTTTGTTGTTTTTTGATATTCTTTGTTGTTGTTTGGTGTTGCTCATTATTCATATATATTCATATGTTTTTATTAAGTTAGTCTTGTCAGTGCTGTAAACTTGGTGGCAGTCAGTTGGGCCTTGGCAAAGATATGCGCCCCACTGAACTTAGAGTTTTATTTTCCATTGTACTTGCTGGGGCTTGAGATCCCTTTTTTCAGATAAAAAATTCAAACCAACGCCTAATTATGTACGCCTGTGAAAAGAAACTGTTAGAAACTGTTGAAACTCTTTGCTTCGGTATGAATCTTAGCAGGTTGCCAGTTGAGTTCCGAGATAGGATGCCTATTTTTGTGTTCTTGTTTGGTTGGATTACTGCAGAGATTCTCTCTCTCCAGGTATGATAGAGTAACGGTGTACACATTTTAAGCTCGGTTTTGACAAAAATGTAGTGCGTCAAGGTTTAATGATATTGAAAAAAGATTCCAACTTCCCTCTAACAGTTTAAAGTGTTCTTGTTGTTCTTGATATTTTTGTTATGTTCAGGGACTTGGTGCCAGTTACTCAGCTATATGTGAGTGTGGATGCCAGCACCAAAGACAGTTTAAAGAAGATTGACCGTCCGCTTTTCAGGGACTTCTGGCCCCGCTTCTTAGACAGCCTCAAAGCCCTGGGGGAGAAGGTAAGACATCGTCTGAGTTAACTCAATTTCAGGCAAGTGATGAAGAGTTCTTTTGTAACTTACTGCGATGAGAAGTGGTCCAAAAATAAACGCTCGCTCAAACTCACCAGGATGAAAATGATTTTAAAGTCATACTGTGGCAATTTTGCAAAATGTCATGGTTTTATGTGCGAGCTCCGTCACTGAGTGTTTCAATTTAGAGTATGGCCTAAACTACAGAAATGAAAATATGCTGCTGTGGTGATTTTTTAAATTTTTTTTACATAAATTTCCCTGTTCGACTTGCCAGATTTGAACAACCTGTGCACTTATACTTTTTTATATTTAAACAAAGAAAAAAAGAGAGGGTCTGAAGAAAGAAATACTCTTATTGATCCATTCAATCTTTCTGGCATTCAGGATTTTTCTTGTTGAGAAAACTTTGGTTCTTGCTGTGTGGTTTTGCTGGCGAGGAGCAAAACAGCCACAATTGTGCATGTCTATTAAGTATGCAATCCACAACTAACCCTCCAGCAGTTTAAAGAAAGTACATCTTTTAACCTTGTAGGCTTTTTCATCTTTCATGAGCAGAGGAAAGGTTCATTATCGCAGCTTGCATCTCACATGTCAGACTGTGTGTATAAATCGAGTCTCTCTATTAGCCTGATTCCTGGAAAGCCAGAGTGAAAAAAAATGCTTCTCAGGGGCCTCTGTGAAACGACCTTGAAAGGGATGAGGGTTGTAACGTCTCAGAGGGACCTTTTATTACAGTAATCTCTAATGTTGATAGCGTCCTCTTGTCGAACACTTTAATAAACAGACAAATTCATTATCACTCACTCGGAGGTGAATTAATGCTAATGGGTCATTACACACTAATTGCTTCTCGATCACCAATTTCATTACGTGCCAACAAGCAAATATCAGTGTCAAGAAACAGGATGAATAAAATGAAAGAAACATCATGCAAGTAAATGCAATCATAGCTCAGTCACAAAAAAGACATGTGAGTTTTGTGACAGTTAGCTTAAATATCTTTTGATGTCACTATGTAACATTTAGTACAGATGTGTGAGCTTTTGGTGTGCAGTCATCTCAACATTTATAGGAACTCTTATAGTTTCACTATCGTACGACAAAAGTAAACACAAACAGTCAGATATTTTGCAAAATAGACAGTGACATTACTTACATTAGATCATGACTGATTTTTTAAATATTTCTTTGTGTCATTTTTGCTTCATTATAATAGGCACGGTAGAGAGACAAGCAGGAAGAAGAGACCAGTGAGAGGGAATGACATGCAGCAAATGATGGACTCTAACCTTTTGCCTTCAAAACAGTGGTTGTCTCATATAGGCTGTCGAAAATAATCTGTTCATATTTTTTTGTCATGCGTAAAATACACAAATTTGTCCGTAACAAAGGCAAAACTCCAACATTTTGTTTTATATTGTATTCACAAGTTCCATTCTTAGAGTTACTTCTTTTTTTATTACAAGGACAAATCTGAAGTACGACTACAAATTTCCACATATGGAGAAGACTCAATATACTGTACATCCGAGGCGGGTCACATGACCAGCAGCTCAACATCCATCATGTGTTGAGCGGGAGATTAATAGATGACAGCTAGGATCTCCACAGGGAAACATTCGGTGTTTAAGAGTTGCCGCTTGTCCCTTATTAATCAATATTTTTGTACTCTGCTGCTGTTTGGGGCTCTTTTTTCATTACTTTCGCGTTTGCTGTGAGTTAATGCTTAGGATGTGACTTGATTTATTCGGTTGCTCTGTATAATAAAGAATGATAACATCTGCAGACGTCTACAAGCAGATCACCTCTATTTTATAGATTAACGACCGAGTGTATGTGTGTGTGTGTGGTGGTCGATGGACGCCACGCTGAGAGTCAGGATTAGACTGTTGGTAGTCGATGATCTTTCTCCTTACTCGCTAAAATCGCTGCTACTATAATAAGCAGTTGTGATTTAAGAGTTCGTAGGGCTGTCAAAATGGTAATCTACCATCTCCATACCAACTGTGTGCAAAACATTAACCTTTATTGAAAATGGTGATTCATAAAAGGAGGCATTTGTCACAGGAGAATGTCACTTAGACAAAACTCTTGCTGGGCGTCTCTGCGTGCTCATGAGGTTAAATGCTTTAGGTGTCTCCCCCATTTAAGATTCTAGGCTAGATGGACTTGTGGATAAAATTTGGACCTCTCCCCCCTCTTTTCTGCATCTGTACACAGTACCCCAGTCCTACCTTCACAACTCGTTCCACCCAAGAACATTAGACATGATGCACAATTGAGACAACAACGCCACTTTTGGGAAATGGTGTTTTGTTTTGTTTTTTGGCTCAAATCTTCTCCCCCAAAATCAAATTTCATCAGTAGGGGGCAGTATAGATATATTTTTTTCACTTAGCACACATTTTATTGATTGCCATCAGGATGCTGTATGGATTTCAGCCAACTCTGATAAGTGATTCAAGTAGCCCTTTCTAAAGATAACAGTATCATGCTGCACAAGTTGAATTTTACTACGCTTGTTTAAAAAGTCCATGTCTTTGTCAAAGCCTGGTTGAAATCCTCTGCCACGGTGAACACAGTCCACCAGGATTGGTTGTTTGTTACGCGTTTAGGATTAGCACTTAGCCACTTCCTGTAATTCCCTCAGCAGATAGAATGACTGGCACTTCATTAGCTTGAACTTCTTTAGAGATGAGCTGTGTTTTACAGCTAATCACAAGTCACAAATCACAAGTCACCCACACAAGTTTCCCAAACTGTCTGCTCTCCTTCTAATGAATGGTGGGGGAGGTTGAAGTCTCAAGGCCTAGCAGATGCAGGACAACCCTAGTACCCTAGCTCTTGTGTCAGAACGGTCCAACCTGTGTCCATTGTACGGATTTCTACCAGGAGTTGTGGTGATATACTGGCGCTATGCTATGAAAAAAGGAATTTTGCTGCTTCTTTTTTCATATCGAGATGGGTGACAACAGACTTCAACGTGTATTGCTGCCACCTACCGGACAGGAGTGGGGATGCCCCCACTGTATTTGCATGGCATTAAGACTCCTCGTGGTTCTATTTCTGTTGGTATTTAAATGGTAAGGAAAGAAGTATATAATGTAACATAACAGCACTTTGCAAAACTTTAATACCGATTTCTCACTTGCTGTATTACAAAAGATTTAGCCAGGGTTCAGTTTGTGCCAGGTGGAGGACAGGGAGCTCACAAAGTCCTGTTGGACCACAGTCTGACACTTTTGCCTGCTGGCACATTGACTGTGTGCTCCCTGGATTCTCATTATTATGAATACTGCCTCACAATCTGACAGTTAGAGGAGACCTCAATCTGAAGAATTTCTTTTGAACAGTCTAGAATGTTTTATGATATGACAGCTTCCTGGGTCAGCAGTCTCAGGTAGAATGAGAGGTTTAGTTTGACAGGTGCACTGTATCACAAAGCAACAATAGCTGACACCAACAGTAGCTTTGAATGTTAACGTTAATGATCTAAAATACAGGCGTCAGGAGGTCTTGATCATGGACATTGTCTGGAAAATAGGCCGGTAAAATCTGCCTTCATTTGTGTTCTAGATGCAAGGAGCACTGAATATAGCAGAAATGTGTGATGTGTATGGAAGCTGGCGATCTATCTGTTATGCACTGCAGTTGTTGGAATTTTCATAATGAATGTCATAATAGGGGAAGTAGAAATGCATTTTTGGACAGTATCTCATTATGACAGCCAACAAAATGTGATCGATCCGTTGCTCCTTTGCTCTCCCTGCTGCATTGAAAGCCACTGTAATTCATATTATTGTTAACTAACCAAATGAACTGCACAGTGGTAATGTGTTTGCATGTGCGGTGTAATTGGTGGATAGTGATTAATATGAAACGGTGATGGTATTTATAGATTGCACTGAAAAATTTGGGGCCTTGGCATATTCAAGGACAACTTGAGTCTGCTGTGCGCTGTAGTGACTGAGCATATGGCCTTTCCAAGAATTTGGCCTTCAGTCAATGTTAAACGGAAATATGCATTAGATTGCAGCCCTACCACGACCCTAACATGGGTGAGTGGTATGGATGAAGGAGAGATGAATGGAATGAAGCGCAAAAGTTAAAAGTCATGCCTTCCACACCCTTAACTGTGAAATGGCATCTGACAGCCCTGCAAAAAAACAAATTCTAAACCTTTAATGTTGACTTCTTTTTTAAAAATCCATTTAATTTAACCTTTACGTTGAACTCCATTATAGTTGGTGTGTCCTCTTCATGTACTGTATGCTCGTTCTCTCTCTTCATACTGTATTTATATGTACAGTATATACCTTGTCCGTTTCCAAAAATAAACACTTACACAAGCACTGACTTTACTGTGAGACAGCCAAAACAATATGCATTTCTCTTTGCTCTCTCTCTCCCCCTCTGTCCTCTCAGATTCATGCTCCTTAGACCACATTGCATGGTCGGCTCTTGACAGCTCTCCTCCTTCCCAAAACCTTGCCTGCATTGCCTGTGCACTGGGGGATTGATAGAGTTGTGCTTCACTGTCAAATTTGTACAGGCCGTTTTGAAAAGCCTAACCTTCCTGCTTCCGCTGGCCAATTATCCCCTTCCCTACTGAGCTGAAAGGACCTAATCTGAAGATAATGCCTCAGTCAGAGAGAGCGAAATAAGCGAGGGAAAGACCGCATTCCCGTCTCTCGTCAGTCACTTTTTGATACATGTTATCCATTTTCCATGTGCTCTCTCCTCACCCCTCCATCTCTACTGGTTGTGTTTTCTTCTGCACTCTCCCCCACCATCAAATTCTCCGTAAGCCTCTTCCGTCTGTAAAGTCACAACAGAAGCTCGAAATACAAACACTTTTTCACTATGTTATTTGGTGAGATCTTTGTGCACCCACAGAAAGTTAGCTGACCACGTATGCAAATTCAGTTGCAACTCCGTAGTTGTTAAAGCAGCTTCATATATACAGTACAAGCCTTCCTCCAACAGTTCTGTTCTATTTCAGATATACATTATGTAGTTGACAGAACACCTGGGAGCATCGCATAGCCACTGCAGGACAGATGTTGGTGATGACAAGCTTCCATAGCAAGTGATTAACAAACCGACAGACTGAGTGTGGGAATTTCAGACAGCAAATGGTGCTGCAGCAGGGGCAAGTAGAAGTGGATGACTTTGATTTTATTTTTAATAAGAACATGGAAACATGCCCAGTGTCCAGTGAAAAGGATCAAATGTGTTGTGAGATGCTGTAGATCTGGGTGCACAATGATAGGACATTGCACAATGTGCAGGCCTGCTCATTAGACAGCCAAAGCTTTTGTCTTTCTCTTTGACAGAGCATTGATTTTGTCTGAAATTTTATCGTGACATCATGACTTCAAATTTAGCCACAATGTGCAAAAACATTCAGACCTCTTGTTGTCCTTAAATAGACATTATCGTTTATCTGTCGTCGTCATACCTCTTTCTCACTCCTTCACTCCTTTTCATCCATGTTTCCCCCTGTCTGTCCATGCAGAGACAGAGGACGGTGTACAGACTAACACTCGTGAAGTCCTGGAATGTGGAGGAGATGCTGGCCTACTCAGAGCTCATCGTTTTGGGACAACCGGACTTTATTGAAGTCAAGGTACAGCTCGCTACCACCATTCAGTTTTTCTGTGCCTGTCTTCCTCATCCCTCGTCATCACTATGTGTTTATTTTCTTCATCCTCGCGCGCTCTTTCTTTGTATCCTCAGTGTCCTCATTATTATGCTCTGAGTTCTGATGTGTGTTGGGAGTAAAGCCTCCTAATGACTACGCCTGTCTCATTTGTTGCTCATTAATGAGTTTGCTGAGTGCAAATACCCCAGTATTACTGTCAACTGGCCTGGTTTTAAAGCGCTCATTCATTTTAAATGAAACTTCAAGTCATTATCATCCTACAATTTCCACCAAGGTCCACCATCTGAAAACATTCTGGGAGATACAAATCCTCAGAAATACAGCCTCTTGTCACAACACAGGCTTCAGCAGTAATTTAATGGGGGAAGATTGTGTTCAATAGGTTTGACATTCACAATTATATCTCAATGTTACACAGCAAAATATCAGCATCTTCTGTGGCTTGTATTTCTGGCACACCACCAGTTTACATAGCAAGAGAATGGGCCCGAATCACAAACTACCTGATGGTCATACTGACAGCTGACGTTTCATCAAATTTGGTTTTTGGTTTTTCATGAAGGTACACAAGAATTCCCAATTTCCACATTTGATCAGGTTTTAAATATCACATTTTTATCAATGAATTGAGCGTGTAAGTGTATTCACCATTTGATACCAGCAGTGATATCGCTTTAGTTGGCGATATAATTTCATTAGAATTTCCTGCATTAATACAATGTGCCACATCCCATTCCTGGAACTGTCGCTCTCCTGCAGCCCTCTGTTTACTTCACGTTATTGCCGTACCTTTTGTCTACTCTGACATTAGTTTATTAAGCAGAATTGTGTTGCATGAAATGAACAGAAATCAATTCGAGCATGCAAGTCACACACAATATGCTGACAGGTGAAATTAATGGAAAATGTTTCCATCTGTGCCTGTTGTGACATGTTTCCGTGATTTCACATGGTTTCTTTCTGCTGCGTATTAAGGCTTTTTATATGCTGCTGTGGTAAACATTGTGATCCGACCTCATGTGTGCTCTGTGGATCATAGTTATTCATTCACTCAATAACAAACAACTTTTATGCTTGGGCTGCCTCTGTCTTTTTCCAGCAACAGTTCCCTTTTCACAACGAGATGCAACTCCTACTCATTTAACTCTATAAATGAGAGAGAGCCGAGCTGGAACTAGGAGATGTGATTTTATGAATGAATCTGTCTCAACCTTAGGCACGCATTGCTTGCGATTAGCCACATTTGATAGCAATCCAATCACAATGCGTTCCGCAAGCATTGGCATCTTGCATTAGCATGTGATCTCATTATCAAGATATCGTATCTGGATAACAGGCAGAAGATAGTGCAGTAGGAGGAAATAGGGCTATACAAACACAAACGCAAACACAAACCATCAGACTTTTACTGCTAAAACAACATAAACTCTCAGTGCTGTTTGGTAAATGAGGCAGCACGCTTCTGTCCTCTGAAAATAATGAGATGAGGAAGTATTTGCTGTAATGAGGGTCCTGCAGTCGCAGGGTCCAACCTTGAAAAGAGGAGGAGATGAGGAGAATCAGGTGATGACCGAAAAGAAACTTTCCGAAGTTCCGGTGGGCAGCCAATGGTTCGTGTTTTTGTGGTTGTGGGTGATCTGCGGTGGTGTTCACTAATGAAGTGTTCTCGGAGAATCTTGCTGGTTTGGCAAGAAGCAGCCTGTATTAGAACTAACAAGCACACACTCCTCCGATCAGTCTTCCTTTCAGTGTAGTTCTTGTGCACAGAGATTAACTTGGTTTGTTTTGGCTGCTTTGCTTGTTGATTTTTTGTCCTTCTAGTATAACATATTTGTGGCCATCGACAATCCAGTTGGTACATCAAAATACTTGGTGCAGTTTGGGCTAATAGAGGAGAAGCCAAACACTTATTTTACACAAGATGTTTTATTTATTAATTCAATCATTAGTTTATTTGTTAATGACGGTGCAAAGCAAAAAACATTGTGGGGCAGCTTGACTTAGGGGGTAAGGGTGATCGCCGAGTGATCGAAGGGTTGCCAGTGTCGAAGGTCCCTGAGCAAGACCCTAACCCCAAATTGCTCCCGACAAACAGGTGGGCCTTGCAGGGTTACCTCGGCTGATGGTGTGTGAATGTGTGTATGAATGGGTGAATGTGAGGCAAACACTGTGAGGCAGACACTGTGAAGCGCGTTGGATAAAAACACTATAGAAATACGGTCCATTTACCTTTTAGACTTGTTGCTTACGACAGCAAACCAACAGCATGGCGTGGTTTAATATTTCAAATGTATGTGCCCACCCCCAAATTTCTGCAATTGGCTGATCAAACCATGCTCACTTCCTGCCCCATTCCCTGAAGAATGATTCCCCTGATACATACTTGCCTGCTTTGCTGGTCATGCATTCTGCGTCCTACTGCTCCCAACCCAGAACGTAGTAAATTTTTCTATATTTAATCTGTGAAATGAGAATTACTTTTGGGCATTTTTAGATTAAACTACTGCAAGTGAAGCAAGCTGAGGGTTATGATTGAGAAGAGAGATTGACCAATAGTTAAATAGTTCGTAGCAGATGTGCACATTTCCCAGGCAGTCTCCATTTCCTGTTGCCTGATCCCAGCAGTGATTATGATTGGTTCACACTGTGCATGTCGCAACATGAAAATGCTGCCAATGTGGATTAATTTTCATTGTCAATTTGCCTCCTCATGTCTGGCATGCAGTCAGTGTAAGAGGACTCAGTCCCCGCAGCCTTGGAATGGATACAGTTTGATTTGTGACTGAGGCATGGCTGTAATCTGGTGTTGTGTTGTATCTGACACTGTCCTCCTATCTGCTGCTGAAGATTCAAAATAAACATGAATTAATTACATGGACGTGAACAGCTGTAGTTTACTATTTTATGTCTATCATCCTTGTCAGCTTTAAACAACATCCACACATTCATCACTGTAAATTCTCTCATCTTAATTATTTTCTCTCTCAACCTTTAAGTCACCAGACATCTGTACAGTTTGTGTGCGATTTCCTCATTTCAAGACTCTCTCGCTCGCCCTCTCTCTCCTCTTTACTTAGGTTTGTGTTGGAAATGTCAAAGCAATTTTTTGCCATCTGCACAAAATTGAATTCAGCCAGCTGTACAGGAGTCAGCGAATCCCTCTCTCTTCCTCTACATCAAGCTAATTTTGCCATCTTACATGCTGTGCTTGACATCTAATGTAATCAACAATTTGCTTCAAGCAAGTCTAGCGTTTATGTGGAGTTTGCGATCTGCTATGAATGGGTGAAAAAACACACTTGTCTCTCTAATTTGTCCGTACAGACAAGGCCGGCTTGTCTGTTAAAGATTTCTTGTCGGAGGATGTATTGATCCACCACTTTGTGACATTTTATTATAACACAGAGACATAGCACAGTGGTAATGAGACAACAGGCAGCAAGGGATTGGACAATAATCTAAGACACTGCAATTCTTGACATGCTTTGGTGGATTGGGACAGGACAGGCACTCACATGACATCTTGACATTTATGTCCAAACTAGACAGGACTTGACTGTTCACATGAGCACATGACAGATTTGGACATAATTTCTAAGATGCAAATCTAGCTCAGTCAGGCTCAGAATTTAACGTTGAGTTCAGTTCAGCTGGACAGATCAGTGCTCTGACATCCGGCCTCTACAGCAGTTTGTATGCAGTAAAGTGTAATATTATCGCACACCCTTACGTTGCAGAGTTTCCATTTTAGTGTATCCACCTGTTATTTATTCAGCAAGTGTGTGTTTGGTTCTTACTCACACACAACAGAAAGTTTTCAGTGTGGACTTTAACGACCGAAGGATAACATTTTAGTGTGAAGGATAAGAAGATTTTTAGTGATGTGAGAAGAGTATTGATTTGTTCATTGATCATCATGACACAACCGTATGAATTGTCATGTTGTCTGTGGTGTTGTTAGAATATTGAGTTTTCTCTGGTACTGTTAGGTCAGCTTGTATCAGGAGAGGCTGGACACAAACTCCAAGTCCACAGGTTTGGGGTGAAAACAACATGGTGTACATCAGGAATCAGATGACTATTAAAATGACTGGGCCAGCTTCATGCAAAGATTTCACTCTTAACACTGAGTTCTGTGTATATGTTTAAAAAAGCAATTTGATTTATGCAATTTTCTCAAAAAAACCAAAACAGAAATATAATCATACTTCACATTAACAATTCAAGAGTCTGAGTTTTTGCTGGTGAGTGTTTTCTTCTGTAGTTTCTCACAGTTGTGTTTCATTAATTTATTTTTGACTAAATGTCATGATCGTGTCGTAGTTTTACTTTCAGCTTTAATTAACCATAATAACTCTGGTAATTATGCCCTTTGCGTATTTCATTATGTGTAGATATTAATGTTAATGACTTGACCTAAATTACAAAATGAAACACTCGGATGCCATTTGCGTAATGTGCCGTCGGTATTGGGAGCCCGTACTCTGTGCGCGTGTACTCATCCAGCATTTGCAGATTACTTTGGATGCTTGTTGCTATGTGGGTCATAGACATCAGAGTGCATACTCTTTGTTTTTTAATTTATAATTACCAAGCCACAATTAAATGGATGGGTAATAATCTGAAATTAAATCACAATTGAAAAATTCCAATTAAGATTTCCTTCCAAATTGAACAGCCTTAACCCCCACACAGTCAGCAGTGTTTTTGACAGTTATACAGTATATAAAGGACTGTAATAGCTAACGGTGGATCGCCCATTTCTATTAAGCATTTCATTTTCCTGAGAAAGACTGAGATTCAGGAAAATTACTGTCAAATATCTGTTGTCTCAATTATTCATCCTGACTGTTACAGGTAAGGGGTCGCTCTCAGGGGTTAGCTCATCACTCTTCTCTCCCATCTCATTCCTTCTGTTTATCTTACCCCGCCCCCCTTTCTCTTGCCGTCAGTGTACAGTATCTTGGTCGTCAGCGAGCAGATGAAGCCCTCAGGCTGTTGAGCTTTGGCTGTGCTATCAGATTCAGCATCGTGAGTGCTGTAATTACTCTGTCCCAGGAGGAGTCGATGACAGTATGATAGAGCGACCTGAGCCAGCACCCAAATTAGCCCTCGCCACGGACTGAATGAGGTGATCGGGCCACTTCAAGTCTGCGTCTATGGTGCTGAGTTAGTAGTAGTAACTTGAATTCTGGCGAGCAACGGAAATGACATAGTGCTTCAGAGATGCGAGAGAAACGCAGCAGATTAAAGACTGTGTTTTTCCACCTTCACTGTTTTCCGCATACCAACCACATGTTTTGATGGTGTCTTCCCTGTGATCCATCATAATAAAATGCATCAGTTGTCTGATCTGATCTTCCTCTCTGTCTCTCTCGTTGCATGTTTTTAATGAGCCCCTCTAAGTTTACAGCTGCTCACCTGCAGCTGCTTAAAATCCAGAGCAGTATTCTTAATCTCATGGTAGAACATGATGTCACTCTTAACATGCTGATGGTCACCACTCCAATTGTAGCTCAAGCAACACACAGATTTCGGGTATATAAATGAATTCCCAGAGAGCTGTATAGCTCATTATAACATGAATAATGGAAACACTACTGTTTTGGGGGTTGAACCTGATCAGCTTTTTAAAAATTCACCTTTGGCAATGGAAACATGGCAATTGACCCATTATTATTCCATTCATTCCGTTCATAATGTGCTCTGCCTACACAGTTTATCGTCCTCTGACCAGCATCCGTTGTTATCCAAAGTGTAACTCATCTTCTCAGTGCTTTCTCAACACAGCTCACACCACCACTGCTCCTTACACGCTCAGAGACATAGCAGAATAGTGAAAGAGAGATGGACAACGGCCAGACAGGGCCCAAGGTGTACTGAGATAAATTAAGTCAAGCAAACACAGCCTTGTGTTGAGCACCATAAGAGGTCTTTGATGGTCGGGGTGAAAGATAGACTACACACAATTTTTAAACCGATGAAAGGCTCTCACCAACTCGTGACTTCCTCTGCGGTTCAGTATATTAATTTTCTCACTGTATTTAAGAGAAATCGTCCTATCTCTTATTTCTCCAGATTCCCACCTGTCCTGTTGCTTGTGATTTATACTCTATACAGCCAGTCCGGGGTAGTTGATCTTTATTCAGCGGTCCTCCAGACGAGGCTGATAACACCAAGGCCTCTCATCAATCAGTCCAGCCCTGCCCCACCCCCCCAGCCTAGCCTCACCCTCTCTCCCAGCGCAACCCCTGATTTGATTTGATTTTTTTTTCGTTTTCCTCACAAGAATCCCCACAAGATATACGTCCACACAGACACATGTATACACACAAACATCTCTCCGTGAGTTACCTGGGTGAGGATCAGACTGTGTTCCTGGCCAAAAGATCAGAGACTCCTAGGATGACAGCTGCTGCTTTGCTCATCACAATTCAGTCACGCACTGGTGTATGTGTGTGTGTGTGCTTGTGCATGCTGAAAAACTACCCTACTAGTGGATACAGAATTAATGATATTCAAGTCATTCATGATCCCAGCTCTCTCAGTTGCTTACATTACATCGGCGCTCAGTGGTTAGCACTGTTGCCTCATGGTAAGACGGTCCTTGGTATGCATCCCCTGCCGTCCCTGGTCTTCTCTGTGTGGAATTTATATGTTTGCCCTACGTCTTGTGTGGGGTTCCGCCCACCATGAAAATATGTGTTTGTAAAGCACTCTAGAATGGCTACATAAATAAAATACTCATTAATTCTATTATTAACCCTCTGTTTATTAAACTGTTACAATATAATAGTTTAATAAATAATATATTATTATTTATTATTATGTTATAGATAGGATACAGAAAGTCTTCCAAAAAAAAA
>OMNV01012414.1:42881-53260 GCA_900303265.1 Brotula barbata
AATTGCTGTCTGAGTGCAGAACCTTAATTGCAGAGAGGCCGCGTTAATGCGATGACATGTGTCCCCCAGAGAGACTTAAAGCGTTTAGACAGGCCTTTTAATGTTTTTCTATAGCACGTTTGAGAGAAGTAGAATATTACACATTCATCAATCTCGACTTAACTGCTTCTAAATGGTCCCACGTGTAAAATCATTGGTGATCCTGGGGCATCCAGGGGCTCTGTGTGCTAAGAGCTTCATAGTGGACAGTAACTGTGATGTTCTCTGTTTGAATGGGATGTAATTGTACTCCACCTTCTCCCTTTCCCAAAATCTTCCTCATCTTTGGAGACTGTAGTATTTTTTCCTGGTATTATATCACACTGTTTTTCATATAAAGTATCAATAAAAGTTGGTCCTAAGACCATTTTAAGATGGACTGCCCTCACTCTGATCTCTTGTTCCTCATAATATCAGAAGCAGGTTTAACGGCCTCACCCCTGTAAATTATGGACGACATTGCAAATTAATCTTTAATTATTTCAGACATTGAAACATATGTGTCCAAATATTTTCAATTATGTACATTATCAGACAAGACCTCCAGTTTGTCCAAGTTGGACATCAAAAAGTAAAATCGGAGGTGAAAACACCCAAATACAGCAGATAGCTCCACTGTTGGTGCTCTGACTTGGATGTTGTGCTCCTGTCCGTGCAGGGAGTGACTTACTGTGGGGAAAGCACTGCCAGCAGTCTCACCATGGCCAACGTCCCATGGCATCAAGAAGTGGTGGCCTTCGTCCAGCAGCTGGCTGACATGCTGCCACAGTATGAGATCGCCTGTGAACACGAGCACTCCAACTGTCTGCTCATCGCACACACCAAGGTAAAAAGTCAACTTCGTACAACAAACTTAGTGTGATGTTAGATTGCTGACATATATGTTCTGTAGGCTTGGAGCACTTTTTGGCCGTATTTGTTCACTTTACGAGGAACGCCTCTGAATGGACCTCATTCTTTTAGCAACATGTTGTTGCCTGGGGTCAACTTGTGGATGCCGAAGTTGCTGATGACATCTCTGTAGAGAGACGGAGGGTTTACAGTGAAATCTGGACCAGCTATGTGACTGCCAAATTCTTCTCCAACTACAACTCAGAAAACATGAATGTCACTGACCTAGCTCTTCAAAAATGTAAAAGTATCACTTCAACAGGATGAGCCACTAAATTTAAGCAGTTATGCCAGAACAATTCCAACACGACTCAAAACGCTGTAAAAATCCTTCGTGCTGCATTTTGGTTGACCATCAGCTGCATCACAGAAGAACTCAGAGCTGCTGGGGAGCTAAAACGCAGTCGCAGCGGGTTTAAAACCAACTAAATATTTAATGAAGTTATGAGTGATAGTAGACAGTGCATTTAGCCCTGGGCTGGCAGTACTGCACATTTAAACAAAATCAAATGTGGCAGCTTCTCAAACTGCTGTCACATACATCACCGTGAGCAAAAACAAGTGTTATTACTGCAGCTCCAGCTGTGCTCATATGAAGGTGCAGATACAGGGTCTTCATATTCAGGAGCTTCATTTTTTTCTACATTTTGCCATGCGACAGCCTTATTCTAAAATGATGAAACACACACAATACCCGCAAAAAAGTATAAAAGAAAAGAAAATTATAGATTGTTGGAAATGTTTAAAAATAAAAAATCCAGGTGAATCCCATTTCCCTCTTTGAGATGTTGCTACTGAATACTAATAAATACTATCCTAAATATCAGATTTCAGTTTTGTATTTATAATAACTTCAATCCACCTGACGGTGGCGCTACAACAACAACCGTCCAGTTACTAAAGCAGACAAAATATGACTGAGTACATCCAGTTTGGGCGATGATGATGATGATGATGATGACAGGGATAGTGATGATATGTGCATACTCCTCCAGATGAAAGGGAACCTAGATGAAGCAGACTGCATAAGGATCTCCTCACACATAATCATCTCTCTCTCTCTCTCTCTCTCTCTCTCTCTCTCTCTCTCTCTCCCCCTCCCCCTCTCTTATTTTATCTCCAAACTTCTCGGCGATCAGCTCTTTTCGGGTTCAGAAGGCTCTTAAATTAACAGGCCGGGTTCGGAGGAGAATTTCGGACCGTATTCAAATGCTAATCTGTTTTTGCAGTGTTGTTGAGCCCTGAAGTTGAAATATGATATTCAGAAACACTCTCGTTTATTAAAAATCTTTCTGCAGTGATATTTTTACTGCATAGCTGAGTAGAAAAAATATACAGCTCAAAAAAGGAACCGGTTAAAAAGCCAGTTGATCCCTTAATTGTTCTCTATTTCTCACACACAGCCCTCTAGCAGGTCCACAATCAATACTTCACTATATTGATCCCCATCCCCTTTTTTTCATTCCCCCTCCATCCCCTCTCCTCCTCGTTTTTCATCTCTACATCATCACCGTTGGCCATTTGTTCCACTGCTTCAAACACTTAAAATCATTTGCACCTCTTCATCTACTGTAATGCTATAAAAATGTCTCTCTCTCTCTCTCACACACACACGCACGTCCTCTTCATCCCTCAGAAATACAGATTGGTGCTTGATGCTTCAAAGTACGTTCTCACTGTCTGTTAACCAATAACAGAGGGTTTGTTGCATTCAGACTAAGCAGCAGTTTGCACTCAGGGCATCTATTGAAACATTTAAGCTCGTCTTTGAAGCCCTTAACCCCACAGACAAAACAAACCGTATTTAGAATAACGTCTGTGTCCTCACACTGTGTTTCTCCATATACACATTAAAACATTGGGTACAAAAGGATTCTTATCTTCAAGGTTAATTATGTGAAGTGACACTGAAAGATAAATTTCAATTAATGAGTCAGCGAGTTATAGAATAATAATAGAGAAGGTACACTGTGAGTGTGTCTGTGTGTGTGCATGTGTGTGCAGTCTTCAGCTTTTCCATCTGGATGATTCCCCTGTTTGATGTAGACATCAGAGGTGTGTGTGCGTGCGTGTGCATTCATCATCGTAATTTATAGCCTCCACTGATACATCATCATCATCGTCATCATCATCATCGTCATCATCAGTGTCCTTTCTGCTCCTGAGATCTCCCCTTTGATGGGCCCTTTGTGATCCTCTCGTTGGTTTATCGCCCTTTTTCTGTCTTTATTTCATCCTTCCTTCCCCTCCATCCTTATCAGTATCAATATATTTATCAATAATTCTATCCATAAAAGGAGAGAGACATGTTACAAAACAGTTGTTTTATTTTCAGTTTTGGTAGAAATAATATAAAAATGTCTTCAAGCCTCACACATATTGAGATTTTGACAGTCTCTTTTCAATCTCAATCTCCTGCCAGACACTTGTGCAACACGAATCCAATAAACTCGAGTACGACATCGAGTTTGATGTATGCAGACTGTGATGATAACATCAACTGAATCGCAGTCAATCAGCGTGCATCATCCGTCTACGCCACGTTCAGAAAAACAATATAGAGTCTGAAGAAGAGGAAAGAGGAGGAGGATCAGGCCATCATTTCATGCTGCATTTCTATTGGTTGGTTAATAGATGTGGGTCGTAGCAGCTGTCACTTTGTGAGATGGTCATCGTAAATATCTGACAGACTGTCAGAATTTTGTCCCAGGCTGTCTTTGGTCGCAAGGCCAGGACAACGACCGTCTGTGAACCACCGTTTTGGACTCACGACCAAAGCTATCACCACGTTAAAGTAGTCTTTCATCTGAGCCCGCCCAAAATCACTCAGCTGCTTTATTACAAACAATGTTAACGTAATATACGAGTGAACTTCCCAGAGGCCAGAGGTTACAGAAATATGTTAAAAAATGTAAAATATTCAAAGAACAAAACTAAATCAAATAAACCTGACAGCAAATCAACCCTTTGGTACATATTGCACTCGGACCATTTCAGCCTCTCCTCCGTGGTCCACAATGTCCTCTGAGCTTATGAATATAAATGAATAATTGTGCACTTATAATCAAACCATATTGGAACTCCATTATGTAACTTTTTGACCTTAAACTATAATAAAACTCCCAACATTATCACATTAGCAGCACACATGCTTGGTAAGGTCAATGGATGATATTCACCTCGATGCGACAGTTCCATGTTGCATAGAATGGTGGGAGTGGTTGTTCACCAAGCGGCTGTTATTACTTCCTACTACCATTAGTTGTCAATGATGAGACAAAAAATGATAAACTTCAGAAGTGACACTGACGTACACGGCATCCACCCATCAAACTGTATCCACGTTAACACTTCTCACATTCTCTCGGGTCCGTCTCATCCCGGGGCTCAGCCAATTCAAGCAGCTGGATAGCACTGTTGCATGCTGGGAAAGGGGGGTCACACTCCTCACCTTTTGTATTGGTCTGGGAGAACAAACAGGATTAAAAGGCTTTCCCTCTCAAATTCGCATGCAGACGCATATTCCCTTTTGGTCGGTGCCTCTAACAAAGGAGCACACGCACCGTGCTCTCCATTCAATCCCTTTGGCTCCCCCTTTTTTTCCCGTCCTCATAGAGATGGATGGGATGATGGGAGAAGGAGTAAGAAGCGGTGATTGATAGAAGCAGAAATGTGAGGAGAAGTAGGGAGATGGAGCAGTGAATCATTTAAAGGACGACTAAACTGACAGCACGTGGCAGAGGAGGCGCAGAGTGCTGAACTCTGTTTGGGTCACATCCAAGGTTATTATCGTTAACCGGAAAGAATGTGAAAGAATAAATAAACTAAAAATATAAGGAAGAAAAAATACTGAATAGTATGTAAAATAAATATAAGGTGAAAGAATATAGGCAAGGTAACTCAAATAAAATAGTTATTTCTATTTCATTGTGGTGGTCACAACTTCAAACTTTGCACGGATCAATCCACAAAGATCCGTTCAATGCCAGATATCTTTATATTAACAAAAACAAGAACAACAACCAAAACTCAAGAAAAATCATGCAATTTTGAAAAATTGACATTTTTTAGGTGAGTCTGATATTGTTGTTAATAAACATTTCAGCCAGCATTAAAACGTCTTTCAACACGTCTGAATTTGTGTTTCTGTGTCCCGCACATATCTGATGTAGTTCCTTGAACGCCAGTCAACTGACAGTGCAGTCTCTCTCCCGTCTTTGTATTTTCAGTTCAAGGTGGACGGAGACTGGTGGACTTGGATTGATTACGAGCGTTTCCAGGAGCTCTTTCAGGTTCACAAGGAGACCGGAGGTCAGCAGAGCTTCTCAGCTTTGGACTACGTAGCCAAAACCCCCAGCTGGGCTCTGTTTGGAGCCGGCGAGCAGGGATTTGACCCCACTGACACACGTTTCCAGCGGAGAAACAAAACCAAAGACATCTCAGGCTGCTGATGGGTGAGAGAGAAGTAAAGACAAAAGCAATGTAAAAGCTTACATTTCCATCCATTGTTACTGTTCCTGGACAGCTGTTGCTGATGTTGCCGTCGATGATTTTGATCGTTGTCTGTATTTCCCCATGAACTCGTGACTGTATATTTGCTTCTATTTGCTTGTTCCCCAAAATCAAGTTGCCACACGCTTTGTTTAGCCATTCCCCCTCTTTTCCTTTCTTTATCGCCATCATTGTTCAGAGACGATCTGCCAGTACAACGTCTTCAATTAAATCTAATTGTGTTGTCATTTATTTGTTATGTGTGTCACCTCCCCACCAGGGGGAAGCACGCAGACGCAAGCAGCTACACGCCTCAATCACTGGAATAAATTAGTTTGGAATAATTTCCGTTGTCATTTGTGAATTTTACATACACACTCTCTGCATTCAAACAGATCCATGGGTGTGTGTCACATTTCATGGGAGACTGTATTGGCGTCTTCTGTAATTATTTTTTCTACTGGCAACAGAGTGGGAGGTTGACATTTTAAGGCTACAATAAGCCCTGCAGAGTGGCATTAAAAAGGTTTCTTCACTGCAATTTGAGACTGAAGGAAGATAATGGGACAGAAACGGGAGGGCACCTCGAGGAGAGTTCAGGAGTCGTACAACCGCACCGTAGAGCTTGACATTTCTGTGCAAACCCGCCGGGACCTGACTGTTAACGCCGTTCATTTGGACATCATTTCTGAGATACATCGTTAAAAGTCCACAAAGGTTGAAGGAATCTGCAGTTAACACGCACGTTTGGGCTGTGAGAGAGTCGCTCGTGCTGTTAATCGTGTGTCAATCATAACCCTACCGACATACCTTCAGTCATCGCTCCGTGATAAAGGCTCGCTCTCGTGTAGATTCATGTGTGATGATGCTGTTAATATTCCACAAGGTGAGATGAAAGAGCGTCCAGGCTGCTGGGCTGTACTGAAGGCAAGATTAATGACGATATTTGATTGGAAGTGTCACCGAAATACCAAAACGTGGTCGCCGCTCTCTGACACCGGTGCCTGACTACATTTTTCTGTGGCATGAAGTAAAGGATGAAGAGTTGCCAACTCAAAAGGACCCACTCCCTTTTCCTATGTTTACATCCAGTGTCTTTGGGTTTGTTTTAGAAAACTGAAAAACAACATTTTATCTATTTATTTATTTATTATTCATTTTGTTTTTTGTTTTTTTAATTATTTGTTGATTTTAATTAATTTATTTTACCATAATAGTGAAGGATGGATAGGAAGGCCGTGTGAGGCTGAGAAAACTAAAACAATCGTCGGTCAATCAATGACATTGGGTAGGAAACTGGTTTAATTCCACCAGAACGCCGGACTGCAGCTCCTTTGCTAAGTCCAGCACAGCGAGAAGTGGCAGGACAGAGCACAGAGGAGATATTTTTGGTATTTACAAAATGGAATCTATTTCTATCGAAGGATTTTTCAGTTTGGAGTCCAGTATCACTCTCAGGAGAGGAGATCTGGGGAAGAACATTTGTTTCTGCTGATACAGGATATCCATTCACAATTGACCGTGCTCCCTCGAAGGAAGCTGAATATTCCCACAGGTTGATGTTTTTGCCTTGCAGAGTTGAGCCTGGGTCGTTTGTCATTAGAATCCACGACAGGCCTGATAGAGGGAGTTGAATAATTGCCCACCGTGCTGCTGTTTTTCTCTGTTTTTGTCCTACATGATCTCTCATCCATTTTTAATCTACGTGTGGTGTGTACAAACTCACAGTCGGACTCATAATATCTCTATATTTATGTGTGACAGCGTGTCCTACGCTGCAAAAAAGATTCCAGTCTACAATAAGAAAAAAAAAATCTGTAAGAAATGTCACGGTGCTCTTTAACCCCTTACTCACTGGTCCGCTTTAAGGCAAACCACGGAGCGACATTTGAAGTACTTTGAATACATTTAATGGGTCTTTTTACATTAATAACCAATTAATAACAGAATAAACCATGTACAGTTGGCATAGGAATGATAATAAAATCAAATTAAGTAAGAATAAATAGCAATTAATACATTTTAAAAGCTCTTATTTACTGTAATAATCCTTAAGATACTACAGTATATTCCACTACCAATTTCCCCAGATTGTGTGTCAGCTTTGGGAATATTGGCCATTTTAAATAAAACTTGATGAAGATGGACCCATTGGCAGAGTTAAAAAGGTTCAAATGTCAGTGTTCTTCTTCCCTTATCAGGTTTGTTTCTCGTGAAAAACAGACAATACCAGATCCTTACGGTCTGTAGACATATATTCAACACACACAGCGTTTGATCATTTTACTCGGATATGACTAAATCATGTAAGGATCTGGAGACTTTCCTCAATTGCAGTTTAGCAGCGATAATGACTCAAAGCTCAGGGGTGTGTGTGTGAGAGTGATAATGGTTGTTGCAGATGGCTGTAAATGTGTTGAGGGATGTTATCTGTGTGATCACACGTGTGGAGATAGAAGTCTGTCCGCCTCAGTGGAGTGTGTTCACAGTCTGATCTGCAGCTCTGATCATAAATTATAACGCATGACTCCAGACCCAGCGTTTGATTCTCCATTTTCCCCTCAAAGTCTCCGTACGCTTTGTTAAAACATTGATGGTTCCACTCAAATCAGCAGGTCAGGCACGCCTCATACGGCTGCTCAGACCAGATCTCATGAAATGGATGAGAGTCTGAAAAACGTCGGTTCGACTCATTTACACAGCCTGGTTGATGCAAATCAATTTTATAATAACTGTCCTTGAACTACGTGACAAGGACAGTTTCACGTCCGATTTAGACCGCATTATAATTAGATATGATTGTGATTGTTTCCAATGTATCTGATGTTTATTTATAGAAGATGAATCCTGGGGTATTGACACAGACCTGCAGCCCCATGGACACTTGTGGCTCATCTCCTGCTGCGTCGTTTCATCTGATAGATTTGTCGCTGACCTATAAACATGAAAGCAGCACCTTGAATGATGGTGTTTGTTTCAAGTAAAAATTTAATTTAAGAGTTTCCGCAAGCACACACAACAGATGTGGGTCATTTTTAAAAGAAGATCTAAGCAGGTGGTCACAAAAATCAGACGTGGGCAGAAAATCTGAGCTATCAAGACCCACAACGTAAATAAACAGAGCCTTTCTCGTTTGACTTTTCACGTAATACTGTAATCATCATTTTTATGTGAAAAGAAGGAGCAGCAGGGAACGGAAAAGGAGAGAAAAATGTTCCGAAAAAACAGTAATAAATTACTCAGTGTTTGCCAGATTCTGAAAGAATCAACTACAAATGTATGCAAACAGAATATTTATAATTCCATCTTCACCCAGTGTGTGTGTGAGGTGGAAATTCATTACATTTTGGGCACTGGTTTGGTCTCCATCATGGCAGAGGTCCCAGTAGTGTATTTTCATGGCGTCATGGCCGATCACAGCGTTGTGTACAGTGCAGCAGATTTAAGGTGAGCAGGAGCCAAATGTTGAGCTGCTGGCTGCCAGGGAGGAAACGAGACACGATGAAGACGCTGACAGAGTGCAGCAGAGACAAAGGCCGCTTCACTCATCCATTCATCCTTTAAAGTACACGTCACATGGGAGATCTATGTTACTCGGTAGAAAGTACACAAGTATTGTTGACTCGTACACATTTTGTGGGACTGTTGTTTCCATTTTCAGAGATTTTCTGAGACAACTTAATTTGACAGAACGCTGAATATTTCACTCCATTGTTTGTCTGAGCTTAGATTTAACACTCAATGTGAGAAAAATCTCGACACTATCAAGTCCATATTTTACTCCATATTATTATTTCCGTTATCTTTTCCTTCCTTCGTTTATTCTTTTCTTGTAACTGATCTGAAAGCTGCGTTCAAAATGCAAACTGAATAATCATTCTAAAGGCTATTTTACTAAATCGTCCAAAATTCAGCCCGTTATACGTCCTTATGTGTACTACATCGTGTCTGTTTTGAGTGTGTTCGTGATGGACGCATCGTTTCAAGATGTGATGGGAGGAGCGTCTCAAAATGACAACAAGGCTGACAGCTCCCTTCATCTTTGGCTAAATATAGCAAAGATGAAGTTTTCCTTTTTTTCCTGGCACCCTATCATATAGTTTTATTGAACGTTTTTCACATTTGTGTGTGTAAAATACACCACACATTTCTTTAGTATACAGCATACGGCCTGTGTCAGCACTAACAGTGATGCTCAGACGCTCATCGCCTGGCATGACAGATTAAAGAGCCTCTGGTTGAATCTGGCTTATTTACAGAGATTTAAAATGTTCAAGATTGTGCACTGATTATGTTCCCATTACATCTAGATAAATATGAAATATTGAATGAGCATTTTCCAGCAATTTGCTATCTGTTTTAAAATTTGCAATGTGGAAAATCAGGAATTACATCAGTAAAGGCATTCATATTTTTACACACCTTGCCTATAAAATGGATGGATGGATGGATAGATAGATAGATAGATAGATAGATAGATAGATAGATAGATAGATAGATAGATAGATAGATAGATAGATAGATAGATAGATGGATGGATGGATGGATGGATGGATGGATGGATGGATGGATAGATAGATAGATAGATAGATAGATAGATAGATAGATAGATAGATAGATAGATAGATAGATGATGATGATGATGATGATGATGATGATGATGATGATGGATGGATGGATGGATGATGGATGGATGGATGGATGGATGGATAGATGGATGGATGATGACGATAGATGGATGGAGAGAGATAGATAGATAGATAGATAGATGGATGATGGATGGAAGGATGGATGGATGGATGATGGATGGATGATGGATAGATAGATAGATAGATAGATAGATAGATAGATAGATAGATAGATAGATAGATAGATAGATAGATAGATAGATAGATAGATAGATAGATAGATAGATAGATAGATAGATAGATAGATAGATAGATGTTATATGTGTGTGT
>OMNV01012415.1:0-60879 GCA_900303265.1 Brotula barbata
AATCTTAGTATGTTTGGAAGGGAACTAACTCAGATCACAGCAGAGATCTCTTGTTTGAGTTCACAAGGTACATGATGTTGTGTACAACAATGGAACAATATGAAATTCCAGGTCTCTTGGGGCACACGGCAAGTGGAAGTAAAACAGTGATGGGAGTCCTGATTAGCAGTCTACGGATGAGAGCCAAGGCCTGGCTGTACTTGTAATCTTATCAACTGTCTGTAGGAGAAGATGTCTTGTTTATACATGTACTCGACAGTGGAGTGCCACATCCATACACACATTTTTTACTTGTTGTTACCTGTATACAACATTACGGCCTGTGACTACGTTTTCTTAAATCATGACATCAAACACAAAGTAAACAAATCAATTAAACTGCAGTTCATGACAATCACAAGGCAAAACTTTGGGTATTTGTGTATTTTCTATGCAACATAAACCTCACGTTCCAGCTACTGCTCCAAAAACCGTTAGAAGAATTTCCACTTTATCTAATTTGTACATAGTGCATAACACAAAATGTTCCTGAGCTTCCACTGCCACTGATTAAATGTCCTCAGAGTTGTGACATTAGCCTCTGCCTCAGTGACCGTGTGTGTCCAGCATTGATGGAGACCAAACTACAGTGCATAATATGGGAGGCTATATGCTGGAGTGCCTGCTACTACACCCGTCTGGAGTCTCTTGATAGAAAACATCAAACATAAATGTTTTGTTTTTCCTGAGTCGAAGGATTTAATCTTCATTCCCCGCTACTGGAAAAGTGAGAAAAAAAAAATCCACAGTGTTCTGATGACTTTTTCCACCCACAAATATCTAACATGTGTGGCGAGAGACTACGGGAACGTAGAAGAGAGAGAGTGGTCATTCAGTAGCTTCTTTTGCCAGCTGTAATAACCAGCTTCTGTAAACTTTTCCTCTTTCTCCTTTTTTGGTCCCTCAAACGCACTCTGACTTCCACAAAAAGGAAAGATGTCAGAGTTCTCAGTTATTGATCAAAATCCTCTGAGGGACTTCAAAATAAAAGCTTTCATTACATTTTTCTTTTTACTGAGAAATTTACACTCCAGCAAAACAGATTACAACAACAGTAACACCATTACTTACATATAGTGCTTTTGCACTTCCCTGTATATTTTATATGCATGTTTCCAAACTATATTTGTGATGTGAAGTGAAATGACTGCTTTTTCATTTTAATAAACGGCAATTTTGCATTACCCCATAGATTTACATTGACTAACGATGTCTTAACTGAGAACTGTTTGCTTCACCACAATCTTGTTAGTTGGATTACAGTTGTCTGACATTCAGATATCACAAAATTTTTGATTTACCTTCACAAAACACACAAAGGAACTTATGCATCGCAATGGTGTTAATGTGATTTAATCTTGTAAGCTTACATGTACAGTAGTTCACATATTAACTTACTTTTAAAGGGGTTGCACCGTCCTCGTCGGAATCATAGAACTGCACACAGACTGCAATGTTTCTAGCCTGGCAAAGGGAAATAATTTGACAATCAGTGTACACAGCCAAGTATACTGCCTAATCAGTGAGAGTGAGTTTAACTCACAAAATCAAATCCGTGTTACACTATGTGCTTCAATATATGAAGGCAGCAATGATTCACTGCATACGAGAAACAGTCCTTATTGCTCAGGTTACCCAATTTATTTCCACTATCATTACCCATAAGCCCGTTGTAGTCTGTTCTTTTACCAAAGCAGCCTGATTGTGACTCCCTCATACACACCTTCGTGAAAGTTTTCTGGTTGTCATATTTGAGTTGCAAGGGGTAGATGTAGAGCTGGTTCTTGTAGTTGGTGAAGGGGTAGTTGTACTTGGCCTCCTCAGGGAGAAACTCCTCAATCTCCACTGATACCCTGTCGCAGCTGTCCTCAAAGGGCTTGACAGGAATGTAAGAGGAAGTCACCGTATCTAAGAGAGACAATACACGTGTTAAACCAAGTTACACCAAATGTTCCAGTTTCTTGTACTATAAGTCATCTCAGGGACACAGTAAGTACTTGGGAACCAACCTCTGAGAATTTGCACAACGCTTTGGGCAGTAGCAAAATCTGACCATATCTGTGACCCTAGACATCCAGATGCTTTATTACTTTGACAGGCAAAGCATCTTCATGGACGCAAAATGAAATGGCCCATCTGTCTTCACCCCCCTCAAATTTTCCCACATCGTGCACTTTCATGTAGATCAGAGGTTCTCAAACTCTCTTATTAAAGGTCAAACGTCTGGAACACTGCCAGTAGATTTTTTAAATCATGATTTATTTATTCCTTGTGTTGTATACAAAAAATGAAAAATAAAATTGAATAAATAAATAAATCAATAATGTTGAACATCAACATTATATCAACATCCTTAACCTATGATATAGGTTAAGGATGTTGATTTCTGATTTCTGCTGGACTGTGGGAGTATAAATGCATATTTCTCTCTCCATTCCTCTTTGAATTCTCAGTTCTCTTAATCTACTTTTCAGTTCTTTGTGCACTTTGAGAACGCCATGATGCTACCTGACTGACGGTGACAACTTGTTGTCAATGATGCTATGCTACATTTGGTTACGGGAAAATCCCCACGCCCGTCCCCTCCCTCATGCAGCTCCATGGAAGTGACAGCCAAGGATAGTTAATTTGCAGTCTGTGTGCACATAACTAAATCCACATTCAATCACACAACACGTCGGACACAGGAAAATATATTCCTACATTAATTTACATCTAATATGACAGCGCCCGCAGTCTGGAGTTTGAGAAGCCCTGCAGTAGCTGGATGAATTCTGCCTTCCATACCAATATTGTACGAAATAAATTACACAGCTGTAATGTTTGGGGAAGATTTATGAAAGGAACACAAGAATAATTAATTAGAAAGCTTTTTAAAACCCTGTGCATTAATAGAATTGGCTACACACTTGAGAAGTCTGGCGGTACACATTCAATGGTGACATTCAGCTGTCCAGGGAGGGTCTGAAGCTTGCTCTTTTCAGGCCTGCAGGGACAGAAGAATCAAAATTGGAATTCTTCATTAAAGTGCATTTGAGTCTTATGGATGTCTTTGGAGGTAGGAAGTTTTATTCAGTTTACACAACCATAACTGTGTGTTTTGAGCTAGAGTAGCTGAGCACTGTCAAACAGTAAAAAAGTGGCAACAACTCACTTCCTTATGTCAGACAGCAGTTTGATGATGTCCTCAGTGGAGATTTTGCTGCTGTCTTGGCGGTAGAGAGGAGAAAACTTCCCATCCATGTCCAAGCTACCTTGGGCATCTTTGAACACTTGCCTAAAACCAAACCAAACATGTCCACAGTGTCAATCTCACACATACAGCAGAACAGTTACATTTAAACTCAGGTTAAATGAATGTGCTAGTTTGGTTACTGACTGGTTAGGATCAGTAAAAGTCCAATCTGAACGGTCATTTACATGCATGTTAGGGCCGCCTGAATTACACTTTATTTTGGAGAACTTCATCTACCATATCCAGGTTTCTCATATGTGTCATATATTTAAAATAAGGGGTTTTCCTAGTTTCTACATCCATAATGGAAGTGTACATGAACAACATTTACTGGCAATTGTGAAGGTAGATTGAGTGAGTGTGAGAGTGTGCCCTGAGTCCAGAGGGCAAACTGCTAATAGATAAAATCAGCGCAAACTGTCACCCTACCAGTGTCATTTAAACATCCATATTAGCCATCAAAACTCAAATCAGATAAACCATCAACACATTTTAGTAAATAAAGAAGTTCTAAGAAGATCTTTTAAATATTAGGAATTTATATATATACTGTATATATCAAAATCTCGGGCAGTCACATTCAACATTTCTGAAATCCAAGCCCTCGTCCTATTTTATTCCATTCCAGAGCAGATTTATTGCTGAGTACTTTTCAGTTATTCCTGTCTTACTTGGCAGCCCAAGCAAATGGCATCCTGTACTGGCCTAAGCGCTGGCATGTCTGCTTGGCAGCTTTTAGCACCTTCTGAGCAGTCTAGAGAAATAAGAGGAAGAGAATAAAAAAAAGCAAAAATGTTACAATCTGACATCTCTATTGCTTTGCATTGCATACAAGTATTGCATCTTTAAAAAAAGAAACAAAATCAGTGATTACAATTAACCTGAAAGGGTTGGGCAAATGAATGTCTTAAAATGAGGTCTGACCTTGTTGATGTCAGAGCTCTTCATATATGGTTCTGCACAGTGGGTGATGCCGTTCTGTAACACCTTTTCCACACGGGCTACCAGGAAGATATCTGCATGGGGGTTGGTGACTGAAAAAATACCCTGGGGGGCAGGAAGGATGAAGTGAGGCGGTGAATGAGTGTAGAGGCTTGATGATACAGGTACAGATCTTTGCTTGTGATTCATACTGACTAACTGTGAGCACATAATGACTCCTCTCTCTCTCTCTCTCTCTAACCTGGCTAGCAGTGATTTTCCACTGGGAAAGAATGAGGAGGAGGATAGAGCTTGATTAATGGATGAGTTAGGTCTGAAACAGAAAATACACACTCTTTTGAGCTTCACATTTCTTTTCAGTCTTATTTTATATAAATTAAATTAAATAAATGCATGGGAAGTAGGTGTTGTTCTTACTGAAGTTATCAAAAAAAAAAAACCCATCATGAAGGAGACTGAAGTTCTTCAACACAAATAAGAATGATCCTGTACAAATTCCAAAATTTCACTTTGGGCAAGCCAATGCCTATGCCAATATTCACACGTACTCATAAACAATGTAGGAAATAAGGCAACTTCCTGGTAGTGGCAGAGCACTCAGTTGAAACATGAAGTTTCGAAATGATGAAAAATGCACTCATGCGGCATGAGTAACTAACACGAGGAACAATATTAAGATCTACACTATTAGAGTCTACTACTGCTCTAAATCAGAAGAGATTGAGTCATAACAGCTCCACATTATTAGTAACATGCACTTGACTGAAAGCTAGCGACTCCATGCCAAAATGGTAGTTGCCCTTTTCTCTCTGCCTATATTCATTGATCTACACAGGTCACACACAACTGAAAGCTTCTTTTGGTTTCAATCGTAATTTAACCTAGACATTATGATTTTCTCCTTCTTTCACATCAACGTCTGTTTAGCACAAAAAGAAAAGGTGGGGAAAAGGTTGGACAAACTCACTTCCTATTTAGCGATTATCCCTCCAAAAATAGCTGACATGAGTGTTCTTTATTGCAAACACAGGCCACCACTTCTAGTCAGTAGCTGGAGAACAAAGACGGAATATTTTTGTAGCTCCATTTAATACTTGCACCAAGCCAAATATCAGATTTATGAATTATGTAATGAGAGACTGTGGGCTCTATATTGCTGATCTAGTGTAGAAATAGAAGAGGTGGAGACACTGTCTTCGGACTACACCCAACGCACCTAAATAAAACTGTGGTCTACCACACTGTAATAGCACACTAATCACAGACATAGAGCCTGCACCACTGTCGCTAAGTTAATGTAGTCAGAGGTAAGGTCAGACAGTATTCGTGTGTGTGTGAGTTTGTGTATCGAACACCACCTTCTGGAATTTCTGTTGTCTCTCATAGCCTGAACCTGGACACATTACTCTTTTATAATAAACTGTGGATGTAAAATACCTTTAAGAGATGTGACAAGACATTAAGTTTATATCATCAAGAAAAGAGCCAGACTGCTGGACTGACAAAGCGAATTCTGAAAATAGTTAACAAAAACTGGTTTAATTCAGTATACTGAGGCTTTATGAGGATTTCAAAGATTATGCGTTTGTGCTACAGCAGCATCAGTGGAGTCTGCTGCTGACTTAGCAAGAAAATCCATAAGAGGAGTCACCTTCCCCTGGCCTTAAAAAGGCCAGCTTCAGTCAGCGTGTGAATTCAGAGTGTCATTGTGGAAATGCACTGAGTGATAAGGAGAGGCCAGGGAATCTGTAACAGTAAAAGATTTGATTCTTTGAAATATCTTATATGTAATCTATTTTAGACTAATATTTATTTTCAGCTTTTTGGTCATGTGGTTCGAACTCTCAGGACACCAATGAGATTAATTGCAGGGACACTCCAGCACCCCCCACAATACTAAACAGGATAAACACATATAGAGAACAGATGGATAAACTTCCTTGACCTACTATGAGACCTCTTAAACTTTATCCATTTCATTTCACGTATTAAGGACAAAATACTTGAAGATTTAGAATCACCATATTGTTGTATTGTGAATTGTTCACTCATGTTAAACCTTGCACATCTTAAAAACATTTTTGCCTCCTTCCTCTTATACAATATAGCTCCCATTGCACACCAGACTAGACAATTTGGAATGGTCAAGACCCACTGATGTACAGGCTTGTACAGCCCTTTCAGGCATTGTGTGTGATATTGGGATATAAAATAAGCTAGATTGACATTAACAAGACTCTTTACTACCATTACAATCAAAATATTTGTACTCAAGCACAGCAGCTAATGTATGACATTGAGGATGGTTTTGCCTTGCTGTAGTGTTTTAAAATCACATTATTGTACAGGTTTTATTTCATCAGCTATTCTATTACTTACTTAGTATGCTATTACTTTTGACTTGTACATATCTTACTTTTGCTGTACATTTTGTTTAAGATTTCAAAAGCAGAAACCCTACCGTGACCCATGTTTTACTCCCTTTAATTCAGTCTGGAAGCTGTGTGGTACAATCAAGTTTCTACCTGTGTAGGGAAGCGCAGCAGAGCCTCCGACACCCTCTGAAGAACAGGCAAGCCGTTTCCTTTCCCTGTGTCTCCATTAATCATGATTCTGTGTCCTCCATCTCCCTGATTGACCACTCCATCCTCTGCGTTGTACGACGGTGAGAGTTGGCTTGAGGAGTCGGTCAGCATCTCTCTCACACAGGATGGGTTGAGGTCCACGTGGAAGTCGGCCGAAATCTTGCAGCTCTTAGAGATGTCAAAGAGAGCCAGGCTGATGAAGAATGGCTCCACCTGTGATTTAGCAAAAAAACACTTGAAAGGTCTCCACACTTGAATATACCAGCCTAGGTTTATCTTAAAGAGGTACATGTCAATGTAAAGTAAACGTGAGAGAAAAGAGTGTGTCTGCAATAGCATACTTGTACAGTAAACACATAATTATGATGTTGTTGATGTGGTGTGTTATGGATGATGACCAAGTTTTCGTCCAGGAAATATTAAAGCGCTCTGAGATGATGAACAGAGGGATCAAGAGGATGAGACATCAAACAACCACAAATATGACTGTCCATCACTCCGTCCATCTTCTCTAATGCACCTGTGGTCAGGAGGAGGTTTAAGCTGGTCAGCAGCAAGGTGGTTATACCTTGCTAAGTGGACCATCGACAATCTCAAACAACTGACCACAGTAAGAAAGGCTTCATGACTGTGTGTCTGATGTGGTCTGCAGCACAGGAGCCCCACAAGGAAAAGTGCTCTCTCCATTTCTCTTCACCCTGTACATCTCAGACTTGAGATACAACACGTACACATCCAGAGGTTCTCTGATGATACAGCTATTGGATGTGTATCTGAAGGTAATAAACTGAAATACAGGGGGGTTCGTCAATGACTTTGTTGACTGGTGTAAACTCAACCACCTTCAGATCAGTGTCAGTAAGATGAAAGAGTTGGTGATAGACATTGCAGGAAGTTGCCCCAGACAACTACAAACTGATTACATTTCACCCATTCTACAATATCAACTGTAGGCGTTCTATCCTTTTCTGGGTTGGTTACTACCATAGCTGATGGAAAAGTCACTTAACAGGGCAAAATGAATTATGAAGCTACATTACCATTTGTGGGGCAGCAGTGCAGTGGGTGAGGCTCCTTGAGTGTGTGAGTTGTGATAAGTGAAGCTGTATGGTATGATTATATATGCTTGACTTGCAGTTATCCCTCCAACTTTAAAACAGGGGAAAGTGGCTGAACTGGATGAATTATATATTATTTAGCAAATCAGAATATTCAGAATTTGCATGGAATGCAACATGTAAGTATAAGATAGAGTAACTTACATTTGTGAGAACGCCGTCACCCTTTTCACTGACACAGCCCTGCAGACTGAAGGTCAGGTCGTGGCAGCTCACCACAATACGACGGCCAAAACGCTCCTCAAAAGGCTTAACGTCTGGCTCAATACCTGAGAAGTCCAGCCTCTGTATAACAGGACAGAGGCAGAAGAGGAGGAAATAAGGACGGGAAGAATGAAGGAGGAGGGAATGGGTCGAAAACATCACAAAAGATGGGAGACATGAGGGGAGGAATGAAAACAGCTTGAAGCAACACTAAAATAAATAAATGATAAGGTAAGTGTTCAAAGAGGCATCTTATCTACCTGTGTCTCAGGATCCAGAGAAAAAAGCTTTTGTCTGCCCTCATTCCTGTTGAGCTTATTGAGCTGATCTGTCTCCCTGGCATACTGCAGACAGACAGGAGGAATGTGAGTAAAATACAATGTAATCTTATATCTTTAATTTCATTTTGAAACATTGCCAAAAGTTAAATGAGTAAATCAACCCAGACAGAAAATGATAAAGAGACAGTCCCACACACCCAGGCAAGAGAAAATCTAACATCTACCAAAGACAACGGCCAAAGGCCATAGTGGGAGCTCTAATCCCTCACTTTCCCCTCCTTTTCTTCCCGTGTTTCTGCTCTCACATTGTCTTGCCTCCAGACAAACTCGAGTGATGTTTAGCATGGAGAGGGAAACGCTGCGCTGGAGCAGCCCAGAGCAAACTGTGTGAAACAGCAGCAAAGAGCACAGAGGGCTTTGTTGTCTGCGTAGCGTCGGCTTTATAGACTATAACAGTGGGATTGGTTTTGGGTGTTTGATTGTATTTATTTGTTTGTGTTTGTGTGCTCAGGGCATTGTGGTGCATGGTGCGTGCAGCTTAGGTGGCAATTGGACACAGTTATATCCAACTGCCTCATCTGTAGTTGATGAGCCAATGAGGCTCATTTAGGTTTCTGCAGGGCTGCATGCTGAAGGAAAAATCGAGAGACTGTAAAGCTAGACTGTTTTGTTATTTTGTATTTTTGTGTTAGCACAATTCATCATTTTCCTTTTATGTTCCGTCAGTTAAGAAATAAAAGTCAAGTGTGCATCCTTGCCCCGTGGACATGTCTGGTTGCGTCTCTGTGGCTCTCAAGTGGAAAGAACTTAGTTACATAGACATTAAAGCAGCGTGGTCTCTGTGGGATCTCGAGGTCAGAACACTGACTCAAACATGGGAGACTCCAACAAAGAAGCAGTTCTTTGAGAGCTTTTTCTGAGCAATATAGTATCTTCAATAAGGCAGCTTAGTACCAAAGTCAAGCCAACTGTGGATCCTTGGAACCACGCTCTCATGCATACTGATTTGATTTATTTGATAATTAATTGGCATAATCACTCAAACACTTATGAACCAATGTTGAAGAAAGTTTGAGGATATGTTTTTTTAAATTATTACTAAATATTGTGTTTTTTCAATGTGACAGATTATTAATAGTTGCAACTTCTAGACCCTCAGACACTCAATTAACCAACCATCCATCATGCTAAACTAGATATGATATATATAGTATATATATGTTCCGGGATGAGTGCAGTACCTTCGTAAGCTCAGGGTGTAAGCTTCTCCCCAAACTCTCCATCAGACTCTCTCCTTTACCTTGGCTGGCAGTGTCCTCATCTGATAAGACAGAGAAACTTTTAAACACAAAGTACAGGGCTCTGACACAATACAAGAATGGCAATGGACAATTATTGCACACAAATAAAGGAAATAAGCACCATATATCTTCGCAACTGTCTTCAAGATAATTTCCCTAATTTGTTGGTCAAATTAAAGAGACGGCTTTCTCTAATCTGCTGACTCCCTCGATACACGATACACGATGGGCCAAGTGAACTCAAACTACCCCACTGCCTTTCTGAAAGGCCTCCTAATCTCTCATCAGCATCTTGGAGGTTTATAAGCAAGCCAGGTCTATATTGTTACAGTGGAATACTCTGCAGAACGTGTGTTACGATGTAGGAAAACACTGGTTTTGAGATGCTGATAGGATATGTAAAAAGCATGTAGTCACCAGCATACTTCTACAGAACAAGCAGAGAGGTTATATACCATAAATAAGGAAATAAGGCAGAGAATTGATAGCTGATATCAAGTTATGGTTACTGCTAAAACTTATATCATGTTTGGGATGAAGTTCGAGGGGGGCAATCTGGTAACTTGGGTGAGTGGTTAAGAGAAGCTACAAAACTTCACTTTACTTTGGATATCAATCCACCCACATACATTGCAGTAAAAGGACAGCTTTTAAAATGTCATTACTCTTAGACGTTGCTTAGATCTAAACTTAAGGGGATCCAGTACTGGGGAGAAAGATTAAGAGAAAACGGAATACTATTTAAAAGGCCGAAAGGATTTGCTTAGACATGCAACTTAATGACATTTTACCATGGCAGAGAACTTACAACAACTTTTAAAAAAGCACATTTAACAACAATCACGCCATGTGTATGTCTGAGTATCTGTGCTTAAACATTCATGTATGTCTTACCCAGCACACAGTCGAATGTGTCCCCACCGTTCCTCCTGTCCTGCCCAGCCTCAGTGCTGCTCTGCAGAGCCTGTTTCAGGGTGGCCACCCATTCCTCCATCTCTGCTTCACTATCTGCAGCCAGGAAGTGACTGTAGCGGTCTTGCATCTTTAGCTCAAAGCAATTGCGTCGCATTTTAGGGGTCTGAGGAGAGTAGGGGCATTTTATATCCCCAAAAAAGAGCAGACAAAAGCACAGTTATCCTTTCATAAGGGCTGCTTTACCAAGAGTTTGGAGACACACAGCAGGATTTAACTACACTTTTCAAATTGAAAAAATGAATTATCAGAATGTAACTGTGCTTCTGTCAAAAGGTTCAGATAGACTGAAATTGCTCTGCTGCAGGTGCTACAACTGCTCAGCCTGCCTCACTGTCCAAGCTTTCACATCAAATCTACTACCCTAAATGACTTGACTCTTATCATGTCCCATACACATCTGATGTGAGTTCATCAAAGTAAAAGCTACAGATTAGAGGTACCAATCTGTGCCAAGAGCCAGACTTACTGTTTTTCAGTCTTAGGCAAAGTACTGCAGTAAATTTGTCCTATCAAGGCTCCTGATGTGTCATGAAAGTATCCAGACAAGGAAACATACTGACTTTCACAGGAGTGGGAACTTGTGACAAGAAATAAAAAGTTGGCACAGGAGGAACCACACCAAAAATAAACTAAAATTAGTACGCTAATCTGCAGGAAAAGCACGAAATGATCTGGGGGAGCAAACATGAGAAACAAGCTTGCCGTAGCCCTTTGCTTATACTGTATACCTGAACGACATCTATACAGGAGTCCAGGTAAATGGATCCTTTGGTGTCCTTGCAGTTCTTCTCATCCTTGTAGGAGTTGAGGATGTAGGAACCGTCAGGAAGTTGAGACAGGTAAAAGTACCTTCTTTTGAAGACCTGCATTTCAGGGTAATGGAGATAGAGTCAATAAGACTCATATTTATTTATGTGGAGAAAAATATGGAATTCAGCTATGAATCTGATCTGATTATGCATTTTTTGACAAGATTAAAGAGAATGTTATTACTGTGATTTACACATGTAGAAGTTAAAATGGATGCAGTCAATGATTCTTTAATCACACTGTACAGCAGGACAGAACACAATGTCAGTAGGCAAAGGTGTATGCATCTTATGCTGATGTTTTGCTGTGGTTGTTGTGCAGTATGAATAACAGACAGCAGGTCTGGTGATGACGCACCCTCATGGACACAGAAAGGCTGCTGTTGATGTTGGCTTTCTGTAGCCAGCCCTGCTTCAGAATGCCTCCTCTCTGTGAGCACAACGACGCCGTGTCCTGCCACACACACATGCAAAGACAAAAGCAACAATAGCTGATGTTATAACTCGCTCAACATGGGATATATATATACTGTATATGTAATGTAAGCATATGTAGTGTAGTCAAATAAACAAGATGCTGAGTGCTATGCATGTCTTAAACTCTCTCTGTATTTCTAGCCATGATAGACTTATCATCCTAACATTACTAACACTATTTATAGTCTCAAGTGCTCTATTTGTTTGAAACATCATTTATGCATCATGCATTCTGATGAATAACTGGTTGAGAGGAACATTTACTGAACAGTTATATAAATGTAATTCAGTAGGGAATTCTATCAATTCTAATCACAAGCTGTTCAGACAAACAGTATATGAGGAGACTCTCTGTGGTTTCCCAAGGAAAAGCTCATAATAAATTAGTTTCAGTGCTTTCAGCGCAACTAACTCCCCTGCAGAGTCATCATGGGACTTCTCATCAGCACAACAGAAAACGCAAACATTAATCAAGGAAGTCTCTCAGTGAGCATTTACACACACTGATCACTTGCAGGAATTCTCGGTACAAAGAGGCTTAAACTAACCCAGAAACATGATACATACACACAGTCATGAAACATACAATGAAATTCAGGAAAAATGGTTCAGGGTATGTGTCAACTGTGCACAAGAAAAACCTGCCTAATCACATTGAAGTCAGATTTCGCCCTTTGCAACGTGCATCTATTTCTCTCCAGCTTTGTCCCATAATCTAACTGGTTGCATGTTGTCTTCCCTACCTCTTTTCCCTCAGACAAAGACATCAACAGAGGCTGATAACCACACGCATAAATTCATGTGTTTTTTTGATTCTATTATTGTTGACTGTGATTTTAATGTCTAGGAGAGCCACAAAAATACAAAGATCGCTCTGTCTCCTCTTGCTCGTGTTAAATACGAACTGGTAACATGGTCCATCAGACACAAATTACACAGGTACAGTAACATTAACACAGTCTATTCCAAGAGGGAACAAAGCCATCTACTTCCTGCCATCCCATCATGACGGCACATCAGCCTTTATTTTCCTTCAATTACAAGCCTTTCTCTGTCCAAGTTTATCTGTTTCCGGCCCAAGGGTAGGAGGAGAATTGATCAGGCTATTTATAGGGGCTATAAGGCTTGTGGTTTCACTGCCTGCACTCTCAGGGAGGGTCACACTGCTGTATGGACTACAGGGCCTACAGCACATCACATCACAGGCCCGTGCTCATGCACAGAGAGGCACTGACTGCTGCTCTGCTGAGCTATATTGAGAACCATCGGTCCAGTCAGTCAACAGCTGATCATGCATCCTTCCTGCTATGGACAGATGTCTATGATCCGACGAACCTCCGGCCCATCTACTCACCTCATCTTTGGCATCTTCATCAATCTCAAACACGTGAGCTGGCAGCTTGTCTGTCTTCAGGCCTTTACTGCAAAAATACAGTGAGAGTCGTGTTGTCAGCATAATCTTCAATAAATTGGCTCTCTGAGCATCCTACTGTACTTGCCCTCAGTACAGTCTTGCTGTCTCTCTGTGATTCTATACTCTGTAAAATGTTTACGTAAATCATGCAACAAATTTACTGCCTGACTTACACACATTGTGCACTGTCTTCTTTGTTAGTTTTGTATGTGATGTGTGGGTCAGTTGATCCTCTGCCGCCTTGCCACTTGCACTGTTTTTATTGTTTTCCCTTGAATGTAATGATGGAGTAATGCTTTAAGGGTATTTATTGCTTCACATCTGTCTCCATTCTACTCCCATTTATGGGTCAAGTGCAGGCTGCAGTGCTAAAAGTAATTTCCTTAGGATGCTTTATCATTTGAATATCAAGTCAAATAACATCTGGACTACACCTGCTTTGTTTTAGAGGATAGTCTGACTGTTATTTCATTTTGTTTCCTCTGCTCTGTTGAAGCACTAAGATCTCAGCTAGGAGACCCACATGAGGACAGCAAATACCTTGTAACGTACATATAAGTCATAAATTAGGCAAGTTCATGCAGTTCAACCTTTATATTGGCCAATTACTTCCCTCACAGGTTTTTCTTCTTTATTGTCACTTACCTTGGCAACATGCGAAAGTCACCCGAATAAGCCTCATATTTGTAGTTGATTACATGCCAGTCTGTGTTGTACATCTTGATGCACTGCCAAACAGGACAACACAGAGAGCTCAGTTAGGAGAAGGCACACACCATCATGACAAGCATGCCATGCCAGGAAAATGAGAGAAGTGAGCACAAAGTTCTTTCCTTCTGCTGTGACACATGGAGGTGATTAAATCTGGTTGCCTATTTTGGGGTGTCCCAAAGTAAAAAATCCCATCTTGATACAAGTTGTTACATATCCATATAACAACAACAAGTGTGAACAATGCTAGACAAAACACCTTATTGAGGCTTTCTTCTTTAAATTAGTTTTATTCAAGATAATAATTGCTCAAATGTACTTCTATATTCAGAGTATAAGCGCAAGAATTCATCTAAATTAAGTTTTCAGTTGAATGGATTTTTGTTTAATAGATGCTGAGTAGAAATTGTTGTTTTCTGTTTTGCCAACGACAGCTGTTTCCATGCTTTTTCATAGCCACACGAGCTGGCTACCGAACACAGATTTAGGCCCTGCCAGGAGCTGAATTTATCTGCACCATTCCAAAAGTGATTTCACCACTGTGTTTTTCAATGGCCATGCAGTACATCATCAGTTCAGTGAGTGTTTTGGTAGCAGTTTGCTCATTCTGTGTTCCTTTATGAGTTGCATATGAATCATTTCTAGTGAATGTCATGAGGTTTGGTTTGGAGTCAACAAATCAACTTTTACCTTTGAGCAAGGTGTCATTTACAAATTTTATTCATGTAGTTGAAACTGAAGCAAATGGGGGTCAAAATTAAAAATAATTTAGTAATGTATATAACGATGAGATGGTCATAAGTTAAGCTATAAACATAACGGTTAAGAGTAAGACATTTTGCATACCACCACAGCTTTATTAAACATGATGGTTCAAATGTCATAACAATTGCTACTAAATGCTTAGTTTCTGATTCATAAACAGAGGCAAAAGTCATGTTACTGGATTTTCAATTGTGGTTGTGGTGGGTTTTTTTTACTTGCGCAAGTTCCTCTTTTTTACTTTTGGAGAAAACGACACATAATGGCTGCTGGTGCTCTGGCACTCCAAGTTGGAAAGTAGTATATATATGGCAGTAGTGATGGCATAGTACCTCTTTGGCAAAAAGGCTCCTGGCCTCGTGCTCAGAGTTGTGGGGCACTGAAGGAACGACAGTCCTCCTCTGCCTGGAGATTTGGGACTCCTACATGAACACACACATTAAGAAGCAAAATATATAAGTGAAAACACATTCATAAACGGTTGTTGTTGGCAGTTCATCAATTTTTCACTAAAGTAGCACCACAGCAAATCACAAACTATAAAAAAAATGGAGCCTGAAACCAAGTTTGAGTCAAAGAAAGAAATGAATGAGTGTCAACAAACTCGAAGGAAGGAAGGAGAAAAACTATACACGGTGTCAGACATGGCTCTAAATAAAACCACATGTGTTGGAAGCAGCAACAATAAAATGGACCTGAGATACCTGTCTGGATTGTATTTGACTGGTTAAGCTGTTTGAACTCAGCCATGAGTAATTTAGGTTTATATGTCTAGACTGATTTATGACAGGAAATCATACTATAGAAAATTATATTTTAAAGTACTTGTGACCTCTCTGCCTTAGACAGTTTTACAATGAAGGTGCCGCTAATTTGGCTGTTTTCTGTACGGAGGTTAGTACAACATTCCTTTGGCTTTTCTACTGGACCTACATCTCCCAGTCATGGGATGCATCTAATGACACAGGAGACACATTCCATTTTTAGGATTGTCAAAGAGGACCAAACACAGACACCCAAACTCAATGAGCAGTGCGTCTGTATGAGATGCAAGAGAAGATATGTGACACTGTTTTGTGACTCTTCGTGATTAGAAATTTATCCCCACATCTATAAAATGCCAGTCAAACAAAAGATAAGAACAGGAAAGATTTTAAGATTTGGACATTCCTACAAAATACTGGAAGCACACGGAGAACAGGTATGGTACGTGGCTCTCAGGCTTACGGCTGTAGACACTATGAGGTCAGAATAGGAGGATGGAGGGACTCACCGAAACATCGTCGACAGGGCACAGTAGCAGGTCTCGGTGGGGGTCACTGTGGATCTGGGCTTTTCTCTGAAACACCACAGCCTCATAATCCAATGGCTCGATGATCTTTGGCTGTTCCTACGAGGAGGGTGGGGGGTCAAGAGACCGAAAGAGGTGAGAAAGGCAATTTAAGTTAAGTTACTTTTACTTTGGTCTGCTAGCCTTGGTCATTTTGGAGAAAACAAATGATGATAGATAATCTCTTACACTTACAATATTTTCTATGTGACTGATTTCTGTTCAGACATTAATTTAGTATAGTTAAAATAAAAAAAGTTTTGGAACAAACATCAAGATCCTTGAGGAATAACTGGCAAACAGTAGAGCCATGAGTTCAGAGAGACAACAACAAAGTTCACAATGCAGAATATCAAATCCAAGAGATGACTACAGTGAAACAAATGTGAACAAATACAGAGGCATAGAAAGAAAAAAGACGTGACAGTGCAGCATTCACGTGAACAAAACTTTGGGATTGTGGCTGGGTGAAACCTCTACAGTGTGGCTGCACAACTGGAAGAAATCTCTATAGGAAAAAGAGAAGTTTTAGAAAATAAAAGTTCATTGGTCAATGGGCAGGTTGTTACCGGTATTTTACTTTTGAAGTTTGAGTATCATAACTCAAGTGTTTGCTCTTGATAACTTTTGTGACATCGGGAGAGTTCAAAAGGCACATGCAATAATGAAACAAAACATAAAAAAAACACCATGCCATCTCTGCAAACATATCTTCCTCTTTCCAGTTTTATAGAGAAGTAGAACAGCCTTGAGTTATGTCTGAAATATGCATAGATTTAACCCTGAACAATAAGGTCAAGATGTGAGTGTAAACCTGAACCGCTCGAAAAGATTCAGAATTAATTCCAAGATGTCAGTGAATCTTGAGTGGCCTCGGACTTTTTTATCGGCTTCTGTGCAATAATATTGAGCCACTGCCAATATTACTGCATATTTGGTAATACTGACATGCCAGTATAAATGCAGTTTATCTAACCAGGGCAGTGGAGAGAGGATTCATCAAGGGGACAGAAGAACCATGACTGGCATTCCTACCCAAACAGAATTTTAACTAACAGCTGGGAGCATTTGAATGTGTGAACATGTGTGTGTGTGTCCGTAAGTGTAGAAAAAAAAGAAAGAAAGAAAACTCTCTAGAAAAACTCTGTCAGAATTAATTTAAATGTACAGCAACAGACATGTAGAGCTTTATAGCATGCCTGTGATGCATTCTGGTCCTTCCCTCACCTCATAACTACCTTCCAAAACTATCACCGGCTACAATAGTGGTTATTTTAGACAAAAGCTTTAGCGTTCTAGTTAAGGTTTCATTCTAGGGGTGTGCTGTTTTCCATGCTCATTAATTATACCTTTCCTTAAAATCCTGGTAACCACACACAAGCGCGTAAAAGGAATTTCCTTTACATGTTCTCTAACCAGTTATTTGGCCTGTGAATTAAGCTACACAATCATGTTCTCCACAGAATTTTCCACCATGGCTGGACTTCCTCAGCACTCTAGACAAAACCAATGCCTCACATTTTTAACCACTTACTTACTTACTCATACCGCTCAAAAATACTTAAGGGCAAACGGTGTGAGTATTGATTTTGATATTTGACTATTTTGTAATTCCTATGGAGACATCAGACTTAATTCTTCTATTGCCTGATAGATACACCAAACACATAACACATGAAACACACAAAACTGTTGTCAGGCTTCTGCAGGTCTGTTGAAGGCATTATTTTTGGCTGTGCTACTGCTGCACCCAAAGCAGCAGCTCTGCTTCCTGTCATGTGCAACAAGCTGAACCGCAGCGCTACAAGTCAGAGGCGACTGTTCGACAGCACACAGAGGCTCACTGGAAAGCTGATCAAATTACAGAGATAGAAGGAGGGGCAAAAGCCGAGCTATTGAAAGGGAGAGTGAAAGAGAGAATATGTGTATATATGTTGCAATGTTCCATTACATCTGACAATTTCTCCTCTGCCGTCAACCTGGCTGAAACATTCAAACACCAATCAATGAGTGCAAACATGACTTCCAGACTGCTTGGGGGGAACTAACTCCATGAAGATGATGATGATGTTAGCAAGTGTGTTTCCAGATGTCTCTGTCCCATTACAATTCAGCAAACGTAAACCACTGAGGACTCGCAGGACAAGCAGATGGATTTCATCATGTTGTTAGGAACCACGTATATTACCCATAATGGATGAGCGCATATACAACACACACAAAGACATGCATGCATGCCATGTGATTGTATGAGACAAATGCACGTTCCTCTGTCCTAAACTTGACCCCACTAAGTGCTCCAGTGTGCGTACATTGGCAGTGCAGGCATTCAGTGACTCTCTCCAGTTAAGACAATTAACTAAACTAGCCTTATTTGTCCTTATATTATACATCATTTACATGGACAGGAGCAAGATGATAAAAAACCAACAGCAGAACATAATAAATACTATGTCATTCCTAGCATCTGTGCTGTCTGTAGAATCACGCAAATGTTGATGAGTCATCATTTGTGATCATTTTAATGTCCTTCTGCAGTATTTAGGTCAAGGTATTCGCTTTTGCCAATACCTATGCAAAATATGCACATCAGCCAATAATTGTGAGCCATTGATTGATTTACCCTACGCCATCGGTAATTATCTTCGTGTATGTAAATTAGCCTTTATCATGACAGAAAACCCAAGAATCTTTGCATCATTTTACTATGTCAACCACCTTGAATTTTGCCTGAGTTATATCCTAGGGCAGACCACACCTTAAAGTAGCACTGGAGAGAATTTGTAACACAAGATACAACAGAAGATTATATTAAAACCTACCAATAATATCCATCCTCACTATCCAAATACTGAGACGTAATCACAGGAAATTCATGTATACCATGTGTCCTGCTTAGTTGGATGCTGTATTTGGAATTTGATCTGATCTGAGTATGGGAGCTCCCAGGCTGTTAGGGGATTGTCATGGGAAATTCATTTATTTAAATCCTAATAACTTTTATGCTTGGGCTGTCACTGCCACACAAAAATCATTGACATAACAGCTGAAGGGAATCCAAATGTAGACCCTCATTGACTTACGGTTTGCCTGCATCATTCAGGAGGAAAGTACTTGACATGTAAGGCATTTGACAAAAAGCTCACATGAATGAAACTTAAAGCAGCAGTGTGTTCTGTACTGTTATTATCGCAGCACAGAAACAGAGAATATTGATGATAAGTGCACAACCCAAGGACAAGCAGTCAAGAAACAGATAGAAGATACACACACACACACACACACACACACACACACACACAGGAAGCATGGTTGTGTGCCTAAGGGAATCCCCATGTGAGAAGTACACAGACTGTGCTGCTACCACAAAACAGTGCTTGTTCTTAGTTACCAAGCCAACAATTCCTGCAAAAATGAGTGACCATTATCTGCTACTCAGAAACAGAAACACACACACCAGAATATCCTAAAACCAGGTGCATACACAGACAAACAGACACACACACACACACACACACACACACACACACAATCCATATTTTCTCTTATCGATTTCTATTGATCTTATTTTATAATATAATATATAAATCAGAAGCTTATCACGGGATTATTTGCATCACATTACTGAAAGTGATGATCATAAAACTGCCCCTGCCTGGGGAACAAAAGTTTGTCTCTACTCTATAAACAGTCTATGATGGCTGTTATGATTTGGGTTGAAGCTCCAGTATGTCCCTGCCACATTATGATAAATGTATCTGTTTCCATTCCAGATGGATTTGGAGAACATGATGTAAGCGGACGAGATGAGTGTATACTCACATCACTGCAAGTTTCTGGACAGAACCGACTTTTACATACTGACACTATTATGATCTCTTTCTAAAACAACCACACATATGCACACACACTCTCACAGACATGCTGTATCAGCATGATGCTAAATACTATTCCTCTCAAGCCACTGCACCTAATCCCTCATTATAACACACTGTTCAAAGCAAGATCAGCCACCAATACTCCCAAATTTAGAGGGGAAATTATTTTCTTTTTCACATTCGGTATTATCAACAACCATCACTAACGATTCATTCTCCTAGTGTTTTCATTCCCAGCGAAAGGGGTTTCAATGCTCAAAAGCAGGGACAGGGAGCCATGCTGCAGCTGTCCAACTGGCACAGCTCCTTCTCTGCCAGCACACAAAAGAAGCCGCAGAAAACTGAAAAGCCATGTGTGCTTATGGACAATGTCATACTATTCTGTACTGCTGACAAACCCAGACAAACCCAGACAAGGAGTCCAACGGGCTGTAGCTATATGGTCACTTCATAATTACCTGACTTTTTGCTTTACACAGTATCAGCGGTAAAGATAATGGATGAATGGATGGATGGATGAATGGATGCATGGATGGGTGGATGGATGGAAACCCGTTTGTTAAGAACAAATGTTACAATTCATTCACACACACGCTTAGATTAACAGCAGCGATAACGTTGCTCATTGAAAACTGGACGCAGTTTTATTTCAGCAAACTGAGTCACGTGTGCTATTAGACCTATAGTCTATTTTAGCTATTTTGGAAGCAGACTATGGAAATGCCGCTTCTCCTCAATGGGAAGAGGTGGCTGTTACCGGTAGTTAGCTGGCTACCCATTCACCCCTGTGAGCTAAAATGACCGCAGACAGTTTGAAAGCTCTCACCACAAGGTCCACCGAGCTCCTCACAGCCTCCGAGACGCTTTGCCTGACTTCCGCCGCTGTCCCCGGTTTGCTTAACCGCTTTGTGAATTTCCGCACCTCCGACATCGTTTTCGTTAAAATCCACTCCGTATTATCCAGAATTCGTACAAGGATGCCGCGGTGACGGAGCGGCTTTTCTCTGACAGCCAGATGCTGATTGTGTTGGAGTTGACGCAGCCAGCGGTTTAATGACGTGGGGCGGGGCCGACGCTGCTGCTGATGATGACAGGGGACCACAGAGGGTTCAACACGGCGAGATGTATCACTCCAACACGCTTCCGTTTTCCGTGAGTGGAGTTGAATCACCATAGATCGTTAATGCGCAAGCAGTTATCTGATGGGGTTGAAAAATCGATTTTTTTTTTGTGTGAAAACAATAGATATATTCGTTAAATCAGCATATCTTACAAACAAACATGTAACAAACGCAAACAATATTTATAATCACGCGTATGTCAATTTAGCGGTCATAAAATTATTTAAGGTCTGCAAGAATATAAATAAATGTTGAAATGTCAATCTGTAATGTTAGCCTTTCTGTTAGCCAACTGAAGCTAGCTGTAGTGCATGGAGTGGAAAAGGTCAGTTTTGAATGAGTGAGCCCAAGCAAGAAAAAGAAATGCAAATATACTACCATCTCGTGGATGGACTTGCAAACAGTAGCTAAATAACGCGAGCCTTTTTTTCTGAAGGCGAGATTAAAATTTCAAGAATTGACTTTAAATTCAGCAGAAAAAAAAATGTTTCTACAATTTTCCATTAGTTTGCACATATAGTACATACCCAAAATATAATATATATATCATATTGAATAACAGCACCCTCTGCAAAATCTATGTGATCAATATTTAATATTTTCATGATCAATATTGTCATTTCTGTGCTGTGGTTTGTTTGCAGTTTTGTGTGTGTGTGTGTGTGTGTGTGTGAGAGAGAGAGAGAGAGAGAGAGTGATCAGAGTCCGGGGATTTTTTGATGAACTCCCGCTCCACAGACAGCATAGCCAGTGCGTTAAGCCTGTTCTGTCCCATGGTACCTCGAGGAAATGATTTAATCCTCATCGGGCTTGTGATGGTTATTTGCGTTCATTTCGATGTTTCAGAAGATTGTTTTCAGTCAACATCCTCAACCGTGACATCGCCGATGATAACCCCGTAAACTCCTCCCATCACCGTACTGTACGTCACCGTCAGCTCAGCTTTAAGCTCCCCTTTGCTGATCTCACTCACGGGACGCTGTCTTTGGTTAAAACTCAGTGGCCTGTGGGCTGAATGACTTCAGCCCAAGTGAGCAGAAAGTCAAGGGGGCGTGTCACGACATCACTACGAAGATGATTGGACGCTGATGCTGATGCGCTTGGGCTGTAAAAATCAGCCCTTTTGGCTATATCCTGTGCTTTTCTAATTACTTTGTTGCTGTTGCGGCTCTAGATTCCACCTAAACTTAAAATAAGCTGCTCTAAGATTTTTTTTTCATTATTTTCTTATCTTCATTGTAGAAGCTAGGGAGGGCTTAGTCCTCTTAGCCCATTTATACCAGCCGCTGCTGGGTTCTATTCTCTGAAATGATACCCAGCAGACTGAGATGATGCTGCACAGTGAGAGCAAATATGATTTATATATAATTGACAGTAACATTTACAGCAAGTTAAATCAACTGTTAATGAAGGCAACAGTCTGTAATCTGAGCTATCTCTTCAATTAACCATTATCTAGTTGTCATAGTCCAAACGTGTTCTGTAGCAAGTGTACAAAAGCCAACATGGCAAAGTAAAAAATAAGAAGTTTGTCATCTTGTTACAAGACTTTCAAATCTTGTCGGTGTGTTGGGTGAATTCCTTCAGAGCCCAGTTCTTCATATCAATCTCCCGGCGTAGTCTGCAATACTCCTCCGCCAGGGCCTCAAACTCTTTACCTAAGATCTTGAAAGAAGCCAGTTTTACCTCCACAGACTGCTTCTCTACCTTACAGGCCTTCAGCTCGGACTCCAGCTTTTCCCTGTAATTCAGGCGCAACAGAGAAATAGCACAAGAGTGTGAAAGGTGGACTGTGCATGTTAATTTTTTACTGTAAAGAATTACTATGTAATAAGAACTTTTCAGAAGATGTGGGAGACAAAGTAATGTGTTTTCACAAAAATTTAGATAAAAAGCATGACAGAAATGTCCATCATTGGTGTCATTAGTAAATATCTATTCACTCAAACATCAGAGTTGCCTTACACAATGGATTTCTCATCTGTGTGTGATAGTTATATGTAATAACTTAGTGTTGAGGGTGGGGAAAGACTGAGAGCCACTTGCCTTATTTTTCTATGAGCAGATATTGAGTCAGGCGTATATGTATCTAGCTGAATTTCCAACATCTCCGTCCTTTTGGAGGATAAAGAGAGAAATATGTCAGCAACAGATATACTAGATACAGTATGCCTATGTTCAGTCTGATTTACACTAGAAAAACTGGTACTGCAGTTGGCCTTTTGGTTCAATCATACACTGCAGGAAGTAAATTCTATGTTAGCCTTCTATGTTAGTTTACATTTCAGACTCATTTCAGACAAGTCAGACTCACTCAGCTGCTCCACTATATTTTAAAAGAATGTTGTGGATGCTTCATTTTGTTGTGGAACAACATTTCCAAAAATATTAATCATGCTAATATTGTTTTTCTACTGAATATGTGACAGACAGAACACAGGAAACATACTGGACGTGTCCAGCAATAACTTTCAATAAAAATCAGTTATCTATACATTTCAGAGCAACTTGCACTAAATCATTCTCACATACATTTTCAGATTTTCCAGATCTCATTAACATGTCTCAATCTATATTGTTGCCTGGAAAAATACTGAAACCTGCAACTGCGTTCATATGATCTAGGGATTTGAGTTCCTGGTATTTGTAAATTCCTGGAAAAGAAAACCCAATTCTCTACCTGATATTCTGCAGTACTAATTCACATTTGCCTTCAAAGTAGTCCAACTTCTTCTTGTCCAAATCTGTCTGGGTCCTCAACCTGTGGTCCAATATGAGAGACTGGAGAAGCATAATACACTTTTTCAGCTCCTAGACAGAAAAAAACATCTTTGTTAGATACGTGAATGAGTGGACTGTGAGCAAAACAGTGAGGAAAGTAAATCAGAGAACATTGTTTTAACTGAAATATGATCAGAATAACACTCACACACAGGTAGAGTTGGCAGTGTCTCTGCAGGAGAAAAGTGTTTTCCCGACAAGCCTCTTTGAGAGTCGCTGCTCTTTTCTTGTCACTGTCCAGCTGACCAGGCAGATAAGACAACTTGCTGTTCTTCAGACCCTCACTCTCATTCTCTACATGGAAGTTCAGTAAAATAATAGTAATCTGAATGTGTACAAGAGTACATTTTATCCAACACCCAGAGATCCGTTTCGCTAGCTTACCCCATTCAGGTTGATAGTAGGACACTAGGCTCAAACATTTTTTCTTGAGGTGTTTCTCCAGAACTCTGGGCAGACTTTGCTTCATTCTTTGCACATCCTTGATGAGATAAATACAGCAAAGGCAGAACATACATCCACAAGTCGTTGGACTCTACATTATATAATTTTTCATTATTAAATGCATCAACCCCTCTTAAAAACTATCACTGTTCCTGGGGAAAGGTGTTGCGTAGGACAAGTGATACTTATTTATCTTCTGCACACAAGTTAATTGTGGGAACATTTTCTACAATGCACAAGATATGGATCAAATGCACCTTTATGTACCTTTGGGGCTCAAAACTTTCCTCAATGCATCACTTACACACATTAAATAATGACACGTCAATGAAACTGTCTTTGGGTTATACAAATTCTGACACAATATGATCATTTTCTTTTAAGGCTTTCGATGAAATATATTCATGACCAACCTTCTCTGGAGGCATGAGCTCCATTATCTGTTGGGGGTTCAGACCCAGTAGTGAGGGCTGATCTTGGCTGGTGGTGCCACTTGGATCTAGCTGTCCAGCACACTGAGCCACCAACAGACACTTGTCCATCGTTTCATAGAACTATACAAATCAAAGTCAGTTATTAGGTTAAATCCAAGTCTAGAACTTCAATTACAATATACACTTAGTGGCCACTAGATGCACGTGTACAATGAAATTTTACAGTCCTGCCGTAAACTAATAATTTAATAATCATTATTATTATTATTATTTAATTTTCATTAAACTAATAAAGGTCAGTTTATGTTCATATTGAGAGGTGTTGATTCAACTCAGTGGTGATTGTTGTGGTACCAGTTACTGGTGCTATTCAAATGCATTGCATTAAAAGGTGTTTCTAATATTTTGCACAGCCCAATCACATTTTCAAGCAGGACAGAATATTGGAAGCAGCGGCTTTCACACGCATGACCTAATGTCAAAAGGGGCCAAGTATTATCAGCTTCACAAACGTAAGATTTATAATATGTAGGGGTTTTGTATTGGATTGCACACCTTTATCTAATAAGTGGCGAGTTTGCGTAAAAAAGCATTTCATTCCACTTTCCTTAAAATACAGTGATGATGCCCCCATTTGCCCATGCACTATTCTGGTGGCAGGTATGCACTCCTCTTAATCTATAGCAAGCAATAAGTATTGTATCAGTGCAGGTGCATCTTAACATTTACAAGATAAAAGTACAGAAATTAAATAGTGATATTAGTTACTCAGTCTACTCCAAAATGCATAGTACATCTTGATCTTTATCAAAATCCACTGAAGTAATCAATTATCCACTTGTTGACTATGTGGCTGTACCAAAAGGGTGAGGATGAGAATGTGTTTGTACCATGTTCTGGTCAGGAGGAACAGTAGCCTGGTGTTGCCTGACACAGTGGTCCTGGATCATCTCCTGCAGCCCTCTGTGAAGACTATCTGATCTCAGCCAGTAACGCCTATGGCTCTGTAGCTTCTGCTCTGCCTAAAAAAAAGAAGCCACAGTGATACACATAAACAATGTGCCAATCAAAAGAGAATGCCTATACGTCCTGCTGTTACCTTCTCCAGCTCAGTTCTCAGGGGACCAGTGAGACCACTGCGGTCCACATGTTGTGCCAGTGTGACAAGGAGTTTACAGAACTGAGGGTTGTCGGTCAGGTCCTCCTGCGTTAAGTCACACAGCGGGAAAGAGGCGAGGACTGCGTGGAGGGCGGAAAAGAGAGATTCACAAGAACCCAAAACTCTAACTTTAGCTTGACGCATGAACACATGTTACGAAAAGGCCGTTTATCACACTAACTACCGTCATACCAGCAAAATTACCACTTGAAAACATTACCGATTTCTTATCTATTTTACCTTGTTGATGCATGCCGTCTCCATTTGCGAGAAATGATACATTAACAGATCCCGGACCAGCAGACATAATCGGATAAATTTATCCTACGATCCTTTCGACTTCAAAAACTGCAGACTAAACGGTAAACAATATGGAAAATAACGCTGCACACGAACGTCCGTGTTTTTATTTCATTATTCCACTTCCTGATTCAAGTTGCGCGCGTCTTCTTCTTCTTCTTTTGCGTCTTCTTGTTCTTCTTCTCTTCCAAGTTTATTGGCGGTTAACAAACAACGAATTGGCGCATTACCGCCTCCAACCAGTACGGAGTGTGGCTCAGAACGTTTAGCAGTGACGTATTAAAAAAAAAAACCCTCAGTTAGATTAATTACTCTAGATACTGGAATAGAATTTTATAACACTCCTTTAAATTCTTTTGAAGTAGATCAAATGTTGATTTAATTCTTTCAGATTAAATTAATAAAAAAAATCTTTTATCTTTGTAAGACTTTTAATCAGATGCCTTCTTTCTGCCTTGTATTTCTGACAGTGTAGTGTGTTATGCTCGACATTTTCTATTTGCGAACAATAGCCATATCTTCCTATATCAGGTCTACTTGTCTACTATTTAGTCCAGTATGTCCAAATCTAAGACTTGAAATTATTGTCTCCTCCTTCTCCTTTGTTTCTTCCTGCACATTTAATTTCTCCCACTCTCCTTTTAACTCTGTAAAACCTTTGTCCTTTTCTCTCTTCTTCCGATTGCTTTTGCCACCATTCTCTCAAGCTCTGCTTAATAATGTCCTTCATTTCTGTTTTGTTTAAGCTAACTGACAAAACAATGTGAATATATTTTGTGGCCTCTTTTGTGACCTTTTCTGACATTTAATTTCCTTTGATGCCAATAAATGCTGGTGCCCATAAAAATATTACACAACAACACTGTTACTCCCACTTTATTTTACTCTTTGTTGCATCAGCGTGGATCTAGGAATAACTAGCCATTCATCCAGGCCATCAAAGATGAACACAACATCAAACTTAGGAAAGCTTCCGATACCTTCTTCTTCAAACTCAAATTCCATTGTATCTAAATTTCTAAAATAAATGCCCATCTCAATTCTCCTACTCGTCACATTAAAATTCTTTAAATATTCTCTCTGCTTTCCAGGTCCTGAGCCAGCTCCTCCTTCATGACTTTCAGAAAGTGCATTGTGATCTATATCCTCACTATACACTTCCTCTTCCTCATCCACTCCAGACAGATTCATAGCTCAACTCCTTGGATAGACACCTAGCAAATGGCAAATTAGACAATCACATTCCTATTCTCATCCAGTAACATTACATTTATGTTATTTACATATCAAGATTTACACAGAAATTGCAGAAACTAGATATAAATATTCATGGTCTAGAGTACCATGAACATAAACATGTATCTTGGTGTGACCTATCCAAGTGGTCAGACCTGAGATTTTGCTCCACGAATCTTACGATGAAGAGATTCCATTCAACAGGAATAAAAGCATGTTAACAGTCATTGAGTATGATCCTTGCATAATACAATGTTAAAAAACACAAATGTTATTATAAACGTTGTAACTTTGCTTTACGTTTTTAGTACCCTTGCTGTAGTGCAAACGTTATGTTAAGGGGTAGAGTGTACACTGATTTTATAGATAACGATTCATATATGTATGGTAAATATCGTTGTTATACCATATCATTTTTGAAACACTGTGTAAAAACTTTCTACGGGATTGGTTGAATATGAAATGGTTTAGTATACCCTTGTTTGCCCATTCTTTTCTGTTTAGTTTCATTAAATCTGGAGTTCCTATACACTGTGACTATTTAGAGAGTATTACACATTGTGGTGTTCTCCCATGCCCTCTGACCTGTCATGTGTGCTCCTCACAGCTGTTTCCTCATACAAGTCTTTGTCCATATGTGGGCGTCTTGTAACTGCATTCCTGGCGTTTTGTAACATGCCATTACTTCACAGAGCCTTACATTAGATATATATATATACGTGTGTGTGTGTGTATCAAATATGTAATTTCATTGTACAAGATACAATTGACAAGACAGCTAATTTTCAAACCACGTCAAACAATCTTCCCAAACTTCATTTTTAGATATACGGGAAACAAATTTCTTTTCATATGCTTACTTTCCTACCAATCACATTGCCTTTTGTTGTTGCAATTGTTATTTATCAATTTTCAGATAGTGTTGATGAATAAGTGTCGCTGGGATACATGTCTCTTGCAAAAAAAAAAAATCCTCTGTGGTTCTCTCTGTTTTTTAACCTGTGCAAATAAAAACATAAACCCAAAGAATGAAAACTAATGGGGGCTTACTTGTGTTATTTAGACTTTTTTTTACCATTTAAGATGAGTTGTAAATTCTACTTTGTCCATAATATAGTAATTTAAGAGCATAGTTTGCACAATAGCTGGTGCTCCACACTCATCAATGAGTGGGCAAAATTAGCTATAGGAGCCAGTCAATTTGAGCAACATTATAATTGACACAGAGTAAAACCAATAGACTGTGGTCCCACTCATGGACTTTTACTGGTCACACTTTTGGACCTACCCTTAATTGCTAACCCAATCAATGGACACTAAGGTTGATTGTCGAGATTATTAACCAATAATAAGCCGAATTTTTGCTTATGGGCGGGTCTTTTCCATTGAGGGGTGGGGTGTTTCAGGTCATTCAGTCCCACTCTGATTCACTCTATCGGCGTGTGTTTGAGGGGACGGGTAGTAGGACTGAAGAAGTCGCCGGGTGGTAGTGCATCTCAAACGCCTTTTTTTGGATAGAAACGCCGCTGCATACTGCACTACAGACATAAGAAACGACCCCAGTGACGACCTGTTCGAAATTATCCAACACAGCGACTGCGCACACACGCATTACCAACAAACGCAGCCAAGCTATCTGATGCTAGCCAGCTAGCATCCTTCTATACTGACGGGACCAAGGTGTTGATAGCTAGCCTCCCAGCTAATTATCAATCAACTCACCTCCTGTCGTAGCATCATTCTTTAATTCCTCGCGCACATCGAGACTCGCCTTCTAGTTTTCCTGCACCAGGTCCTGCATTTGGACAAAACAGCTTCTCACTGGCCAGTGAAGACAGCGTCTGCGTTGTATTAGTTGACACCATCACACCCATCTCCCCAACCCCTTCACCTCTGCCCCTCTCCCTCCACCCGAAACACTGGAAATCCACAAGCGGCCGGAGAGCGGCGAAGGGCCGGCGAAGCTGGGGGTGGTAACGTTACCAGACTCACTGGGAGTCGTTACGGCTTCAGACACGCACAGCCGTGTGGATCTACCGACGATGGACGGGCTGGCAGTGGAAGTTCGCGGCTCGAATGGGGCCTTCTATAAGGTAACCTGGTAGAAATTAACTGTCGTAGTTTAGGTCCCAGTGAAAAGTTTCTTTAAACAAAAAGTTTGTGGATTTGGCATTGTGAACACAACCCCAGTTTGTCATTACATCGCTAATATTAGCTTAGGTTCGGTCCTGACAAATAGAAATAGGTTTTGCGTTCCACTGGGTTTGGCCATTGTGGGGTGGGTAGCTAGCTCCAGCTAGCTTTTAAGCTAGGTACACTTGACATCACCATGTATGGCCTATATGTTGTCGTTTTTAAGTCGTTGAGATTACGCATCTTTTCTGCCATTCAACATTCAACATGTATTGCTTTTGTTGAGCCCATGACGTGAAAATTTATACCGAGTCTTACAGCAAATTTCTGAACACATTCACTAAACTGTAACATCTAAATTTTTCGTACTTGTTGTATACATTCTGTTATTTTAATAGCACAAGCTACTTTTTTTTTTTAGCTTTTGTGATAGTTTCATCACACACTCAGTGCTCTGGCATGGAAACACTCGAGTGTCGGTTTCTCTTTCAATTCTGCCTCATTTTAATTGGAAACCCATTTTTTTTAAGTTTCATATCAACACACATGGCATGTAAGCATCACTACTTCGGTCACCTCGCAGTTGACTTCGTGTTCTGTACATTTATTGTCCTAAAATAATTATTACTGGAGTGTGTGTTGTTTTACTAGTCAGCTAGCTTGAAAGGTTTTGTTATGAACGCTGAAGGTACCCAGCTGTATATGTTGTCAGTTGAGTGTCGGTTTTTAGTCTAAATTGAAGAAACGGTAGTTCTGTTGGGTACAGGTAAGTGCACTTACTTTGTATTGTGTGTACTGTTTTCTATTAATTGTACCATCGCTTAAAATATTCTATGATCCCTCTGGTTAAGCATCTTAAAGTTTCTCCTCTTGATCTTAGTCGCTGTTCTTTAGGGTGCAGCCGGTCAACTGTACTGACAACATGGTGGTTTAGAGATGAGCCTATATTTACTCCCCTCATGCAGCCTCACCTGTCGTTCGGATTTAGAGGGTGACAGTTTAGCTCTGGCTTCAATGAACAGTTTCCAGTCATCTCCATTACATTAATTATCTCACAACTCTCATTTTGTGGATTAGATAGATACCGTGACATTTTAAGCATCATGTTCTGCTGTTCTTTGGGGGGTGAGAGGAGTGGCATTGCAATCTAAAATAGTGATCCACCCCCCCTTTGTTGTGACTGTCTGTTTGTGTAAATGGTCTCTCTTTACTTTTTTAATACAGCACTTTAACCTGTGTCAGAGTTGTTGAGATCTTTATCATTATCGATGAATTGTTATCATATTTATGGACCTGCCTGTGCAAGTACAGTACTTTTCAGTAAATGTCACTTAGTCCTGTTTTCATACAAGGATAGGGTTGTTTCAAATCCATCACATGAACAATTTTTTTTACCTTTTGTTTTTTTATACTTAACAAGTATTCAAATAGATACTAGATAAATAGAAATAGATATTCAGATAGATACTACATACATTGAAGTGTATTGCCCAGTTCTGTGGTTAAGTGAAGTGAAACCGTGAAAGGGGTTCTTTTCAAATGTAGTTGAATTAATCCCCAAAGGTGCTGGAGATACTCACCACATGGATCTACATGTGGCTACTTGCACAAGGGTGATGTGATGTCATTAAGAGGCTTCCTGTGACTGCCTGGGTGCCCCCACCTTTACACCGGCCATGTCAGAATGCCCTTTGACCTGGTAGTACTCTGTGGAAGTACGCCTTAACTAGAAATAACACACACACACAGCCAATTCCTAATTTGACCTCTGGAAACTAGAGTGTGGGCTTATTTTCAGTCATTGTTTGCTGAATTGCTAGTGTAAGACACTAGAGCATTCTTGTACCAATAGAACCCAGCAGTTTGAGACAGATGAGAACAGTTTACAGGCTGATTGATTATTAAAATTGGAGTCTCACTGGCCTGTTAAAGGTGTAGAAATCCGACTGTTCTGATCTGTAAACATAGATCTGTAAACACACAATTGCCTCTTTTCATGGCTGGAATCCTAGCCTGTTCTCCCAGTCAAATGCAGCACCGTCCAGCAGGTGAACACCCCCAACACCCAGACACACACTTACTGCACATGCTTACTTTGGTTGATATTGTGTGAACTCTTTACCCCATATAAGGTAGTGTCACACTGAGAAGCATGCCACACCCCCATCACTTTCCTTGTAATTGCTCAGTGCTGGGGGTGTGGGCTAAAGTTTATGGCATGCTCTGATAGATTTGTGGATGGTCGTGATTGACGAGGAACAGATTTAGGTGATCTCTCTCTTATAATGCTTGTGTCTGCGCTATTGCACAATCTGTCCCCACGCATAAAGGTTAGACTATAAGATAGCCCTTCCTTTAGAGTGTTCACATGCCCTCATGCACAAAACTTGTGTAAACTATAGTCTTCCCACTTATAAACTTGGTGGCCAGTAAGCTCATACATTTTATAAAGGTGTGTGTGTGAGAGAGAGTGTGTTAATGAGAGTTTTCCAGGCTGTCTACGCTGTCAGGAGGAGTCAGTGTTCCTCGTCCCTTTACCCAGCACAGAATTCACAGCCAGAAAATGTGACAGGGATGTGATTTTGTAGCTTCTAAAAGCCCGACAAGCTCTTTTTCAGCCAGAGTCACAGTATTGGTGTAGCACGGTTTACAAACCAACTGTCTGTGCTGTTTACGCACAACATCAAATGCACACACCCTCACCGCCTATCACACTTAATCTGTTTTGTGCATTCACAGAGTAACATTGTTCCTCTTTGTTTCTTTTAGGGTTATATCAAAGATGTCCATGACGACTCTCTCACAATTGTGTTCGAAAATAAGTAAGTCTTTTGATAAGGCTCCCCAGTATCGCCGATATATAATAACTAGTCCTTACAAGTGGGAGGCAACATTAAAGTGTAGTAATTGAAAGTTATGGTGACTACTCCTGGCCTATCATGTCCTTACCACTCAGACTTGCTCCGTTTCAGCACCTGTGCTTGGCATGCAGCTGTCCATACATGTCCAACAGTTTTTTCACCTCCTCGTCTAATCCCCCCTCCCCTGCCACTCTGATAGCATGCTTTCTTATACTCCTAAACCCTCCCTTCCTTTCCACCACCCTCATTCACTCACCCATCACACCCATGGTCCCTAAAAATAGTCCCACAAGGTATGCAGAGAGGTAGGGAGGGGTGGCAGGACAGTGTCCCCTGTCATTTTTTGGATGGCTCCTGCCCCTCTTTTGGCTCCTCCTACTCTCTGTGGCTGAGCACGTGGAATTGTGGGAATATCTGGTTGTGTAAGATAGGTGGTCTATATCAATTAGACTCTCACGTTATGTTCAGGTCTTGTACATTTTAAGTTATGATTTTAAAAGTGATCTTGAGAGTTTTAAGATATCTCTTCTGGATGAACAAAGTATTCAGTTTTAATTTCTCATTGAGCCAATTCTCATTTTATGTCTGCCTTAATAATATCTAGTCTCTGCTTTGAAGTTCATTCACTAAAGTTTTTAGAACTGTTGAGCTATTTTCATACTCTTAATGTTAATTGCTATCTTACGGTGAACTTAGTCGCACTGGACCCTCACCGAATTTTTATTTTCATGATCAATGCGGTGCTGCACAGCATTGTGTTTACAATCATCTACTTTATTTCAGCCCCTAATACAACTTGGAAAATTGGAGCTTGATATAGACTGGTTGGATTGTGTTGTATTAAGCGGGTGGTTGTTTATGTGTTGTCTCTGACTTCTCACCGAAGCTGGCAGCCAGAGAGACAACTGCCCTTCAGCGATGTGCGGTTGCCTCCTCCATCCGACTACCACAAGGAAATTGGCGAGGGAGAGGAGGTGGAGGTAAGCCTACCACGATGCATTTCACTGAGTCATCTCAGTATCCACTTCCTAACCTCACATCTGAGGGCCTTGGTGTCAGGGAATTCTTTTCAGAGATGGCTGTAATACACTTGCGTCTCTACATTGTTATACTGTGGAATAATCCTTAAATTTCTTTGATATGAGTGGTCAATCAATGTTTGATTAAATCTGTACTTGTGCATTGTTGTGGTGCTTGTGTTACAATCAGAAAGAAGTGGTAAACAGGCTCTCAAATACTGCAAACCTTTTAAAATATATATCTTATATTGTGGGGGGTATTAATGAAGTTGCTCTTACATCGCACATATTCTCATCATCTACCAGTTCATAAAATGCATCTTTTCTACTATACTACACAATAGGACTGTCAACTGTTGAACAGGTTTGCCTCTCAAGTTATAAGCTGGGGTTTATATGGTATTTGATTTTACTCATATTGATATTGCACATAATTCAGTAGACAGACATGTAGTTGATCATTTTCAGTGTTAGAATCATCAGCATTACTAGCTACATTATTAACCTTGCTACTGGATGCTACTGTTGGATCAACTTGCGTCTTAGATTTTTCTTAGATTTTTTTTCTCTCTATACAGGTATACTCCAGGGCCAACGAGCAAGAGCCATGTGGCTGGTGGCTAGCCCGGGTCAGAATGATGAAGGGCGAGGTGAGCCTTTGTTGGGATGTGAATAAAGACCTTTTGACACAGGTTGTGAATTATAGCTGAGTACACATTAACTTCTGTGTGTCTGGCTATATTTACACAGCAGGTCTTGATGCCCAGTCCTGATATTTTTTAACCACCTATTTACATCGACTTTTAAAATGACCCCTAACTGATTTATGTGCTTACACCAAGGCTCCTTTAAAATTACACTTGAAAGACATGCATGTTCAAAGACGGAAGGAAACAATTGCAATGGTAGCAGGCAATGATGCTCTGTTGTGGTAGATGTCTTTTTATTTTCTTAACTATTTCTCCATCCATCAGGTTTATGAGGCATATAACCTGTGCATTACACCACTGACCCACGGCTCCGTCTTCCATTCTACAGGGAAATAAAAATGATCAACGAGTTACATGTAAATAACGATGAACGCAGAGAGCCACATGTACCTATGTCAGATATGACAGAAGTGTCACTGCCATAGCATGTTAAATGACGTGAAAATCACAATGAGCTGAAATATTTATTCTGTGGTTACATCAGGAGAAATAAAAACCATGGCTGATTTATTTCCACAAATGAACGTGGTCTTCATCTGATCTTAAAATATCATTTTTTTTGGTGCTTTTTTTCTCGGTTACCTTGTCTAGCTGATCTGATCTTTGCCACGAGCAATAAATCAGATTTGGGTCGCATCAACCTGACAGTGTAAACATAGCCTCTGTGTCTCCATACGCAGTATTCATCTGTACATTGTCTTTTCCAGCCCTAATCAGATTGCAAATAACAGCTGATTGAGCTTTGAGGACAGCACAATGCTACAAACAAATGAAGGCATGAGTGTTTCTGTTAAATGGATGATCAGATACATTTGTCATACAATATTTTTACAACTGATTTGCACAACATTGCATTTAATCGGTGCAATTGTATTAAATTTAAGGAATTTTCCAGCTTTCAGTCATCAGCAGTAGCTGCAGGTTGAATAGTGGGTTAGTGGAATATGGAAAGGCCTATGCTTCTGCGCCAGGGGAGTTGCTGCTGGTGTGGTTCTGTTATTTGGAGCAGTCTGATAAGAGCCTGCAGGAATGTCTAGCACTGATTGATGTCTTTAATTCTGTCCTTTAAGCATGGGTGTGCAGTGTTCAGCTCACTGCCTCACACTCTCATGGTCCCCTTTCTTTTTGTTTTTTCCAACTTCTGTCTCCACATTTGCTTTGTTACGTCTGTCTTCTCTCTGAATTGACAGAAACTGGAACTAAGTGTTGCCATTAATGTAAAGATAAAGCTGTCAAATAAATATGATTTTAAAGTGAAGTATAAAAGTACCAGCCTGAGAAACTGCACTAATGAATCTATTATGTCTTTGGATTGCACTTTCAGTTTTATGTGATTGAATATGCAGCGTGCGACGCCACATACAACGAGATTGTTACAGCAGAGCGCATCAGGCCCCTAAACCCCAACAGCCCTTCTTCTCGAAATTCCTTTTACAAGGTCCCTGTCCCCGTCCCAGAAGACCTTAGGGATATGTGAGTCTTAATTTTTATTGCACATCTGTGTGCCAGTATATGTGTGTTTTATGTTATTTAATGTGTTGTTATAATGACCTGTAGCTGCCAAATGATTAATGCCATTGATTATTCTGTGCATTGCTTTTTTTCGACAGTTGTGCAAATGATAACATTCACAAAGACTTCAGGAAAGCTATTGGAGCCAACTGCATCTTCTACAGTGCTCAGTCACATGAACTCATTGTGCTGGTTAGTACTGTGAATACTCATCTAAAATGAAACTGCATTCAAAAGTCAAAGGTATCATTCTTAGGGTTACTATTTTAACTTTATTTTGATTCCACCTCCCAAACTGTTATGTATTCATAGAAGAGGAAAAGATATTTTTAAAATTCATGGAATGAATGAACATTGGGGGTTTTCTGGGTGGTCTCAAGAGCCTTGGACTTGTATCTCATATCGGTAGTGGTGTAGTTTGTTTTCCATGCCATTTCTGAAAAACAAATGTCTCAGCAGAATCCAAAATTTCCAGTGTTAGCTCCTAAGGATCTAGTTCAGGGCTTTTGGCAGATTTTATTTGTCATTTTGACTTCATCTTATTTTTGTTGTTTTCCCTTTTTTCCCATAGTCTACAAATGAAACCACAGTAAAGCGTGCCACTCTTCTGAGCGACATGCATTTCCGTAGTATCCGTACCAAACTTATGCTAATGTCCCGCAATGAAGAGGCCACCAAACATTTGGAGGTAAACATGTTATTTCATAGGCACACTCACATGCTGTCTCACATATGATTTTCTTTTGGCCCTTTACCTACAGTATAATGGCATAATTGTACATTTTCACACGAACCATCCATTTCTCCTGACAGACAAGTAAGCAGCTGGCATCAGCATACCAGGAGGAGGTGAGGGTGAGGGAGGACCTGATGGGCCTTGCCATTGGCTCCCATGGTGCAAACATCCAGCAAGCAAGGAAGGTACCTGGTGTCACTGCTATCGAGTTGGAGGAGGAGAGCTGCACCTTCAGGATCTACGGAGAGGTATACTGCATGTGGCTGAGGTTTGCCCTGGTGTAAATATAAAGAAAAAAGTACTTGATACTGAGTAGTAGTTGACGTGTGAGTGTATGTGTATAGCCAGCTGGATGTTTGTGTTGCATTACAGACACCGGAAGCAGTGAAACAGGCCAGAGAGTACCTTGAGTTTAAAGAAGACTATTTCCAGGTACCCAGGAACCTTGTAGGTGAGTGAGCAACATATCCAGCACAAGGAATTTGGTGATGATAGAAAGTTTGATTATTAAGGTATCCCCATGTAATGTATATGAATGCAGGTTACAAATGTACAGTGCCATCTTTGTGGTTTTGACGTGGTTCTTTTCTCCCTGATTGTGTTGATTCTTCTGTCACATAGGAAAAGTCATCGGCAAAAACGGCAAAGTCATTCAGGAGATAGTAGACAAGTCGGGTGTGGTGCGTGTCAGGATTGAGGGAGACAACGACAAAAAGCTTCCCCGGGAGGAGGTAGGCAGGCAGGGGTCTGGCAGGGACGACACTGCTAGCAGCAAAGAGGTGAATGGCCCGATCAGCTAGTCTCCCGCTCCACCCACAAACCATCAGAAAATCAAAGCTACTTATTGCAGCGGGGTATAGATGTCTGTGTGCTGTTTGATTTGACACTTTACTATTCTGCTGCTTTGCCCCCCTTTTGGTCACCGCAACTTGCTTTTGCCATTGCTGTCTTTATACACAACCCACAGTGCAACATATGTCGTACGTTGGGAGTGGGTGGCCCCTCAGCTGTCCTTTGTCTCCCAGGAGTTCATAGTTTTTGTTAAGTGTGGTTCCTGTGATACCTAAGTGTATAAAAACTCCTAGAAATGGTCTCTAATTCACCATTTGAAATGTTATGCAACGAAAAGAAGTGGTTCCAGGACTGACAGCGATGACTGTTTTTTGGGGGGGGTTTTTTCCTTAAAGATAAAATGCTTAACATCAACTCCCATTCTCTGTGTTCTGTCAGGGCATGGTCCCCTTTGTCTTTGTTGGAACTAAAGAGAACATCAGCAATGCACAGGCTCTGCTGGAGTACCACGTGTCCTATCTGCAGGTTAGTCTATCCTCCATGTTGACTAATAGAGAGTGGCTCTGCCATTTTCTCTGTTTCTATTACGCCAAGACTTAACTCATAGAAGACAATATGTTTGAAGTGCCTCCTTCCATTAATTTGTTTCTGTGGCTTATACCTTGACTCTTAGAGGAAATATGATTAATTTGTATGACTCATGTGGGTGTATGTACAGGGTCATTTCATACTGGTCACCTGTCTCTCTTCTGCCCAAGACTACATGTGGAAAGCTGCTGAGAGCACCTCATTTTGTCCTTACCTCATTTACTTTTATAAATAGCCCGCTCTCTGGGATGGGGTGAAGGGTACATTGGAGTTTAGATTACCAGCTATCTGGACCCTCAGCATTCAAAAATAACATCAGACCCCTACCCCCGCTTTACTTCCTTCACAGCCCTTTTGCTGCCTCCCAGGAGGGTCAGCTGTTGTTGGTGCAGGCAGCTGTCACTGTCTGAAGTGAGACCCTCCATTAAACTGCTGTGAAAACTGCTGTCTTTGCACTGCCTGATAGATGAAAAAAGCATCATAGCCAAATCTTTTTAATAGCTTCTGTTTTCAGTGCCACTAAACACGACAAATCAAGAGAGCACCTGTTATAAATACAGGGTAGGTCTTTTGAGTGTGCTTTTCCAACGAATACCCAGCAAAATGAACAGTTAATTTTTTTTTCTCCAAATAGCAATGCAGCCTCTGTCCTATTAGACATTCAGTGTATATTTGAACAAATGGGATAAAAGATTACACTACAGTCCATATATCATGCACCACGTACTAGCCAGATAAGTGGCATTAATGGAAACGGGAGAAATTAACAATACATATATTTTTGTTACTAATCATGTAGCCAGAAATCAGTGGCAGAAATCAACCATTTGGTTTACAAATACAATTTCCAGCAGAAATCAACCTCAAAATGTCTTGTGTCAGGTCATTAATTAAAAAAAAAATTAAACGAGGAAAAATACCTGCATGTAAAAATATTAAACACAAGATTATTTCTAATTAATTAATCTAATAAAGATTAACACAGAACATGCATCCCTATTTATTTATTTTTTGTACTGAAACACTACATCATAAAAGGAGCTCACAAACCTATGCGCTTGTTATGTTTATAAGATGGAGGGTGTAAATTAAAGCAAGCGATTGGATCTCTCGCCTTGTTTCAGCGTAAATTTGGAGCTACTAGAAAGCAGCAAACATCAGAAAACAATCATCCCCATGAATGGAAAAGCTGATTTAAGTGGGAGCACGCACTACAGCACCACTCGAACAGGATATTTTTTTTTTTAAATTTCACACTGTTTAATTCTGTGTCACTGTCCTGTAGGAAGTGGAGCAGCTTCGCCTAGAGCGACTCCAGATTGATGAACAGCTCCGTCAGATTGGGGTGGGGTACCGTGCTCCTCCTAGTCGGACTGCTGGTCCTGGCGTTGATCGGGAGAAAGGCTATTTGACAGATGAAAGCAGCAACTCACTCCATACCTCTCGCACTTATGGGGGCCGTGGCAGAGGACGTAGGACCTCTAACAGCCAGTACTCTGGATATGGTGAGAATGAAGAAACTCCCCTGACACATTATTCCATACCATCAGAAAGGTTTTTCTCAGAGTTAAAGAAAAACAAGTCTGTTATTTAAACTGTATATGTTTGCATCTTTGGTGTCGATTTGTTGGTTGATATTTCTTGGTGGTGCTTATAGTGTTGTTTCTCTGCTTGCCATAGGCACAAACTCTGAACTGTCCAATGCCTCTGAGTCTGAAGATCTTATTGAACGAGACCAGAGGCCCCGTGGTGTAGGCGGTGAGGAGAGGGGCTCCCGTCGAGGTGGCAGGGGTCGAGGTTCCAACACAGGACGAGGCCGGGGAGGGCCAGCATCCAAACCTTCTAGCTCCATCAGCTCAGGTTTCTCAACACTCTTAAGATTACAAACGAAATTGTCTGTTTAAATTTGGGCGTGCAGTGACATGTTACCATTACCATATAGTGATTTGTTTTAATCCTAGAAAAACATAAAGCAGGATATTTGGAGAATCTGTCAAATGGCAACTTTAACATGGTAAGAGATTGTTTGGGGAGGTGTAGTTACCAGTGTTTTTGTAATATCTGCAGTGCTCAGGGACCCAGATAGTAACCCATACTCTCTGCTGGAGGGAGAAGGTGAGCTGGCTGATGCCGACATCAGTGAAGGCATGGGAGGAGATCGCCGCAGACGCTCCCGGCGTCGCCGCAATGACCAGGAGCCCAGTGTGATTGATGCTGCTGCGGAGTCGGACAGCCAGGCTGGCCCCAGCGAGAATGGACTAGGTTATGACAGTCACTTTGTTCTAATCTCATCTCCAATGCTAATGATTTGAGAAAATTGCTGCTAAGGCTTATAGTAGGAATGAAAACAGCTACGCTTTTTTTTCAAGGCTGAGTTTCATTCAGTGCAGTGTCGGCCTCTAAAATTAAAACAAACAAAATCAACAAAAAGTAAATGACAATGATAATCTAGTTATCCATTCTTAATGTAACGCAGATAATTGTTCTTTATTCTGTTGTACTTAATTAAATTTATCATGTAATTATACTTTACTATACATAAGATAGAAGGGAAGTGCAGAGTTGTTGAGTTTTGGAACTTGGTTTTGGTGTTGTCACCAGAATATCATAGCTCTTAGATTAGCAGAACAGTGTCACCAGCAAGCCAGGCGATGTAAATTTTCTACTGAGGAACTCTTGCAGGTATAATTTAATCTAATCTAATATGTTTAATTAGTGATTTTGGGGGACAAATTAATATTTAATACCGCTCTTTATAGAGTTTCATCCCTGTGTTGCTCTTAACTTTCAACCTTCATATTATGCGAAACGGGAGATTGTGGTCACTTACCAAGCTGCTGATAAATCTTTTCTTCTTTGGCTGTCAGATGAGGAAGCCCGACCTCAACGCCGCAATCGAAGCCGCCGTCGCCGTAACCGTGGCAACCGACCAGAAGGAGGTTCTGCCAGTCGTGACCGACAGCCAGGTGAGAGTGGTGAGTCACCATGTTTTACTGTTTGCTGTCATAGTAGGTGACCTTATGGCGGTGGTGTGTAATTGCACCAAGTCTGCCAAACCTGTGGTTTTTGTCGCTAACAGATTTCAATATTTATAGTGACTGTAGCTGACTACATATCTCGCGCGGAGTCCCAGAGCAGACAGAACCTACCCCAGAAAGAGAACCATGCTGGCCCAGAGCCCAAGGTATGACTTGAAATGAACACCTTAATTTTGGCTTACTTTCAGTGCTATACACCAGAGTTATTGGACCGGTCTCAACTTTTATACCAACAGGAGAATGGGACCAGTGCCAAAAAGGAAGAGCGAGCGCCCACTAAGCGTTCTCCCAGCAAAGGCATGGCCTCAGGCAGCGAGACCCTGACCTTGGTCAACGGAGTCTCGTAAAGAAACTGCCTCGGTCCTCGCAAACCCAAGTCTAGAGCAAGACTCCATGGCAAACTCTGTCCCTGCTTGCATTAACTTAAACCTTAACCAGATGAGTGAAAAGTACCTGACAAAATACCTGAATTCATACTATGAGAGTGAAAAAGTACAAAAAAACGACAAACGCATCTACTTAAAAACACACGTTAATGGTGTATGCTATCCTATCTATCAGTACTTAGTGCTTATTTAAAAAAACAACTAGCTTGCCAAAAAGAGCTGGTGAATATGACATGATTTTTAAAGACATATTGAAACACGAGAAACAGGACGAGACTTTTTTGTTTTTGTTTTTGAAATGTTTGTCTTTATTTGTGTCTTTTTTGTTATGTTAATTTTGTTCATTGTTTATCACTGGTTTGGACTTGGCGGTTGCTCTCTCAACCAAAACAGACACGTCTCTTAGCAGTGTTATAGAAAGGAGAGATAATGACGTAAGCTGTAGGGAGTGGCATACAAGCAGACAGTCCAATAGCTTCTGTGATGCGAAGTTCGCACCATGAACCTGGGAATGGAGATGGAAAAACTAATTGGAATATGGATAGACATTGTGCCTTGAATTTGAAAAAATAAAAACTTGAGTTTTTCCATTAAGTTTGTTTTTGTTTCACAAGAGGAAGAAATGTGGGGGAGGTATAATTCTAGGCTTTTCTGTTTCGTTCCATGGAGAGAACAGACTTATGATAGAGTGATGAGTAAAATGAGTGCAAAGAGGAACATAGGGCCTGACTGGCCAGAAAATGTGAGGACTATAATTCTGGTGCCAAACATGAAATTCAAGGCGCTTGTCCTCATTCCAAGTAGATTGGGTGGCATTGGGGGTCTATGTGTATGTGCGTGCACAAGTGCATGAATGTGTGTATTTGTGTGTGCACAGTTGAGATATTTGGCAACCACAAAACTAAACTTGAGGTTGAGGTAACAAAACGTAATGTAGCCCTGGTTGGGTCACACAGTGTGGTGTCTCCACTGGTCAGCAGGCCGAGAGGTGGCTGGCCATGCATCGCTTCCATCTCTCATCTGTTTGATGTCTTTAGAGAGTCCAGGGTGGCACTCAAGGTGGCAGCTTTCTTAACCTGACAGGCTAAGACCAGACAGAGAGCAGACTCGAAAATATAGATTTAGACGGAGATCTATACTGTGCCTCTTTTCGCTGTTGAAGGGGGTGGCAGTACTTGCTTCCAGCCACATCAGTGTCTTGATAAACCACTGCAGCTCAAGATGCACTCAAGGGTGAGCATCTTCTGGACGGGTGCTGCTGTTAGCGGGTGGGCCTGGGGACTGCGAACTGTGGAAGTGGGACAGCTTCAGATGAAATGAAAGCACATAACACAGGCCCACACTTACAGGTATAAGAATTCATACAGAGAGAGAAAACCCAATGGGATGCAGCTGCAAGTCAGCTGCAGAAGGAGTGGAGCGTGGTTGCCCAAGTGGCACAAGGTAGACGACCGCAGCAGAGAATTTTAAGCAAGCTAGGTTGGCTGTCTTGTGCCTAGCAGTTTGGATTGACAAATGGAGTAAGAGAGGGACTTAAACCTCAGTGGCTCTCTGCTCATATTGTTACTGTTGTCTTGGTTACCGCTCTCAAGTTTTTTTGTTGTTATTTCCACATCATAGAAAATAAAAAATGGAAGTGAAATCAACCTCTTTGGAGATGAACCTTGATTTCTCTGTCTTGTGAGTTTGCAGTCTATTTTTCTAACTTGCATGTTAATGAGTCGTCAATGGTGCCTGTCCTGTGCATGAAAAAGGGTGTTATTGATCTGACTTAAAAAAAAAGCCATTGTTTGTTTTTTCCACTAGAATTGCTGCTAATGTACACATTGAATGTTCAGTTTAGAAACTCCTACCCTGAAGAGACGGGGCTCTATTTGTGACACAACTTTAACATTTCCCCAACCGTCTGCCCAGAATGTCCCACTTTCTCTTGGTGAACAGAAGTCAGGAATGGGCCCATTCTTGCGCACACTAGTATTAGTTATACGAGTGTCTAATTCCAACAATGTGCATGACAAGCAAACATCCACCTGAAACAAAGGTTTTGAGACCAATGAATGGAGAGTGGTTGAGTCGAGATGACCCAGATGCTGCTCTTACACGTTTTCTGCTCACATGTATGTTGTGTTTTTTAGGCAGAGGATGAAGGAACACTTGAGTAATTGTACCTTGGTTCAGTTGCATGTGTATGAGTGGACATTGAAGCCTACCTGGTATGTTTGTGTTTACCTTTATACCTCATTGTGTGATTATTGTATGCCCTTATGTATCGCTCATGCTGTTGAACGACGCTTGCTGCTGTGTGTGTGTGTGTGTGTGTGCGTGTGTGTGTGCGTGCGTGTGTGAATGTCAGTCAACTCCTCACTATCAGATTTTGTCTAGTTTTCTCATTCATGTTCTGATGGCAATAAAGAACTTTTCATTGTTTGGTATACATTTTTCTATACAGTTTGATTTTTTTTTAGTAAGTTATGGGTGTACAGGCTTGGAAAATAATGTTGGATTCTTATTAAAATATTTTAACTTAGGTTACAAATATGCATTTTAGACTGTATTATTCTAAGGTAATTTCTCAAAATTGTAGTTTACACAGAAAATATGAAGCAAGTAAAATATTCACTTTAATGTGCAGAACATAACATTGTGTACATGAGAAGTATCAGTTGAATCGAATTGAGACTTTCCTTACGCATTGGGCTTTTAGAAAAATGTAGAATTTTGTCTTGTGGCCCAGAACAAATTTCAGAATTTTCTTTTACACCCACACAGACCTACTAATAGATTACTCAATGTAGTGACTATTCCTGTCTCTTAAATGGTTTAGCCAGTCTTTTGTTAGTGTATTACCTCTGGATGAAACTACTCCTAATGGGACTTTTTTTCTTTTGTTTACAACTGTAGAGTGACTCAGCTGGGTGGTTAGGTGTGTGGGGGGGTGTGTGTGTGAGAGAGTGAAAGATGGAGAGAGACTGCGCAGACCCTAGAGATGGTGGATCTTTCCCAGCATTCTTTACTGAAGCCATCAACCCACAAATGTTAAGGCAGCTATGATCAAATACACACAACATTTTGATTTCAGCAGTTCACACCAAGCACAAGTGACAGTTGACAAAGGGAAGCTTCACATTGATCAGTCTAATTAGATATAAACTATATTTAATTGTCAGTTATCTTGTAGACATCAACAAAAGCACAACTATTTTGTTTTTGTCATACAAATTCATGCAGACTCAGATATCTTTTTATTCACATATGTCTTTGCCTTTATTAGTGCTGTATTTAATTTCTTTAGACAAAACTCTTGCTTAATTGATATTAGTATTATTTATAACTATTAGTTCAAGCATTTCATGCAGTCTTAATACTATCCTATTCGTAGTTTATTTTACATACAGAGAGGTAGGGACTGCCTCACATCATACTGTAATATAGTTAAGTATAAACTGATACTGAATAATTAGGAACTCATAAATTGATGCGTGATCATTTCTACAGAATTAGGAGGATGCAGCAGACAGAGTATGTCTCCCTCTATTGGCCATTCACTGTCATAATCAGAATCGAGATTTGTTGTTCAAGTATAGTCAAACATTTACAGGGAAGACTAGGCTAAACTCACTGAAAAGTCCATAATCATCAAAAGGTAAAAAGGAGGAAACTTCAGCAGAGGTGATTAAAAGAAGTTTCCCCTCCTTCCTCTCCAAGTCCACGTGCAATAGGAGCTGTGGATGGGCAATCAAACAAGTAAAATAGAAACGAGAAGAAGAAGAAACCCACATTCAAGAGAAATATATATATATATATATATATATATAGGCATAGATAGATAGATAGATAGATACTTATTAATCCCAGTCATTTTCCAGTCATTTTTTTGTTTTGCTTTTTAGATTAATAAATAAATAAATATACACACACACAAACACACACATACTATATATACATACGGACATAAAGCAGATTGTGTCTTTTAGTGTACTCTATCATAATCACAGCAAAGACTGCAGATTGCCTTTATTGCGTTTATTGCTTGGTTGAAGCTCATGGCCTGAATCTAAAGGCATCACCTTTATTTGTGTTCCCACCAGGACAATAGCTTCCAGGCACAATTGTGGTTTTTTTCCTGTAACTTGGCTTGATGTGCCTTGAATCTATTGTGGTGTATTAAATTCTCTTGACCGCTTTAGGTGTGGCACCTGAAGCCCTGGTTCCTCCCAGAGTCTTGTCCCCTGCAGGTAGCTTTCCAGACACCGAGCAGACACTAATGAGGATGCACATGTCTAGTTACTGCTAATAAATGACTGCTTATATTTCCTTTTCAAATTTTTATCCAAGCGAGAGAGGAATCAAAAAATCATTCCACAAACAAACAGGTATGTTGTTCTCAAGCTGTGTTATTGGAAGAAGGCCTGGTAGTGTCATTCTCTTGTTAAATGTTTGTTATTAATGTAGATCTTTTTTTAAATTGCTCCACATAAAAGCAAGAAAATGTACAACTGTCTGTGTTATCTTTTCACATACAGTAGAAATGTGGTTGATTTTTACCAATGTATTTGTTCTTATTTTTATAATTCATTGTATTTTTTATACCAGATTCTTTGAATCCACTTTGACTTACATGTTACATTGTTAAGCAGAATAATGCAACTCACAGACCTTTAAAATTCATCAGTGTAATTTATTTTGATCAATAGTTTCAATAATATGGGACCTAACTGTGCTTTCAAACATTAGTTTGTTATTCATTTATTATTCCATGGAGCTCCAATTGACCTTACTGTTTTACTTATCAGCATTTCTTTAGTTATGTTTTGATTTTAAGTATCACCTTTCATCACAGTTTATTAGGTCACGCATACAGCTCTCACCTGTACTGGAAAGTATTCACAAAGTGGCGTGAAAAAAAACCCTCATGATAAGAACGGCTCATTTTCCTTGTCATTGTTTATGAATACATGTTGCTGAGCAACACTAGTGTTTTGTTTAATAGAGGGCCTCCCATGGGCCAGTCACTAGTTTCTCCGAACAACCAGCCTTGCACTTGCTGTAAAAGTCTGGCACCAACATGTAGTGCCACAATACACTTAGTAAAATGATACTGCATCCTGTCCTGCACCTTCTTGTTGTTAGGAATGGAGATCTGCCTTGAAAAATTTCTGGAAAAAAAGGAAATTATGTTGAATGTTTCCTATCTGCAAAAGACTTTACTGTAGTATTGTGTACTAGATTGTTTTGTCATCAAAGCATGGCGGTCCACCCTCTCGCCGCACACAAAGTGACTACTCAGACCAGTCTAGTTACATCCCCACTTAACACGAAGACTCAGATGTGGAGCAGTGGCATCTTCAACTGCTGTGATGACTATGGAATATGTAAGGATATTGTCTGTCAAATCTGAGTGTGTATGTTAGGTCATAATCATACTTTGTGGTGATCAGACGCTTATTTGTGCAGGTTGCCTGGGATTCTGGTGCCCATGCTGCTTGGGCTGCCAGGTCAGTTCTGACTTTGGGGAGTGCTTGTGTATGCCTCTGGTGGATTTGCTGTGCTTAGGAGTGGTTCCTGCCGTTCATATGGCTTTAAGGAGCAGTATGAGAGAGCGATACCAGATACAGGTATGAGTCTCAATGGAAAGTTTATCTAAAATTTGTCAAACATTATAACTCCTGCACAAAAATTCAATTCATCCTCTGTGAAATTGTTTTTTGGTGATGAATCAGTAGTTAAGATAAATCATGTTAGACCTTTGTCCCTGTCACAACCAACACACTTTAATTGAAAGACATAAACAAAAGTTTTACAGAAATGAATGGAAAATAAAAATCCAGCAATAACCTGGGTGCATACCTGTCTATTACGGGTAAACGCGTTTTGGTAATAAATATGAATATGCCACATACCAAAGTGTTGTATGCTGACTTCCAATGTAGATAATTTCCTCCTGTAGGATTTACTTTAGGTTTTCTTGTAATCTAAGACAGCCATGGTCTGCAAGGACCTTAGAAAATCACATCAGTTACAAGAGAATTTCAGGCATTGGATGTACAGGGCAATGTGAAGACAATCATGAATAACTGAAAAAAAAACGGCACCATGACTTAGATCAAGACGTGCCCCCAAAGTTGATCACGCGAGAATAATAAAATTAGTTTGGGATGCTACACGGCCTACTACAACATCAAAGAGGCTGTGCGATATTTTTGTCAGTAACCAAATGGTAAATGGACTTCATTTCTGTAGCGCCTTTATCCAAAGTGCTTTACAATGTTTACCAATGTCGCGCATGGGCCTCCTATATTATGCACAAATCTGCACTGTGGTGAAAGGTGGCAAGATATAAGGTTTTTTAAAATTAATTCAGGTTTCCAGCCTTGTCTAAATTAGAATCTAAGGAGACCAAAGTGAAACATTTAGCTGGATCCTGACAAGAATCCGCAAATGTAAAAAGTCCATGAAGTATTTATGTGAAGCTTTACCAAGGGATACAGTGCAACAATGGAGCGTTGAAATAATTAGTGTGTGATCTCTGATATACTGAGTGTGCCGCCCTCTCCTTTTAACAGGGCTCCATGTTTGATGACTGCTGCATCGTCACTTGCTGCAGTTGTTGTGCCAGGTGTCAGATGGCCCGTGAGATCAAACTTCGTAGACCTCTACTCTTTCTCAACAGCAATTGTACCACCACTATGGAAGTCACCATGAACCCACCGCCACATGTACCCACCTACGTTGGCCATTCAATGCACCCAATACCTGCTGGTGTCTACCCACATAATCCATAGCATCACTGAAAAGTGACCATGATTACTGATCTCTCTGTGATTTATGTGAGAGAACAGCATACTGTACATTCTGCAGGATGTTTGCAGGCTTATAGTCATTAATAGCTTGGGAATCAAATTAAATACATTCAGCACAGAGAGAAAGTATATTTGCATCCGAGTAGATTAAATAATATAATGAAATTATTTTTGTTAATAAGACTTTCAGACCTATTGAAAAATAATATGAGTCAGCTCCATCTGTCTCAATGACATTAGAGCTCTTTGGGCTTCTATGTAAATTTGTCACACAAAGAGTAATAGAAAGGATGTTAATATATTGAGCGCGAACTAGATTTGCTCTTTTGCCTGAATATAATTGGCGTGGGATGTCGAGGTGGTGGGTGGCACTACCAGGAAATGTTCGTGTCCAAAGGAATAGATAAATGAAGACATAAAGGACAGTTCTAGCAGGATATTTGATGTTTCATATTCATGTTTTACTGAATCACTGTGAATGGAAAACCAAATTTTACCAGGGTGCCAAAAACAGGCCAAAAATGTTTCATATTTATGAAACTGGCAGGAGAGGGATCTTAATTTTGTATACAGTTTCTTTCTATGTTTCTAAGCAAAAATATCACTCATTGTTAGTATCTCATACCCTCTCCAATTCCATTGGACTATGTCAGTCATGTCCTGCTTAATCACAAGTTCTATCTATCATCAATGAATTTAAATGATTTTAAAAATATATTTTATATTATTATATTAACTAGTTGTAACACACAGAGGATAGAGGAAGGTAAACACAAATAACCGGAGAAAAATACACAATGGGAAAATCCAATTACTTTATTATTTTTCAACAGACGTTTATTGGCCTCAGCATTTATCAATGCTGAGTGACGAGGGGGAAAACAGGAATGCAAGAAAAACTGGAAATGCTACATATTTATGCAACCATGTCCTTCCACGTAGATGTATGTTGAGGCAATTTTGTGACTTAAGTTGTATAGTACATATGGATATTTCTGTGGAAATCTTTTGCACATTTACATTGTAAATTCTATTAAAATTGGGGTTCAGATGTCAGTGACCTAGGAGGAATGACAACAACAAACCCTGACCTGTTGACTAACTACATTTCAACAGACAAAAGATTCACACAGATTTGTGTTTTAACTATGGTTAAGTCAATTAAAGTCAAGTCAAGGTTGTTCGTATAGCTCAATATTCATACAATATTTCAAAGTGTTTTAATGGGCCCACATAACCACCACGGTTCCACCCAGCCCAAAGATATTTGTGAGGACAAGGAAAACTCTCTAAAAAACTTTAAACATGAAGGGGAAAAAAGAAGAGACCTCAGGAGAGGCAATTCAAAGAGAGATTCACTCTCCTCGAATATCCAGGTGTGCAACAGATAAAGCATTAGCGATAAGTTAATTATGTAGTCACACAATGTATCTGTGGTTTTCAGTGTGTAATTAATGTCTTTGATTTATATGCAAAACGTTCAGTGAATAGACAAATATTTTTTTTATTGTAGTATGTATACTTTCATTAAAGTCGTAATAAAGTGATGCCAGAACAGTTATTGAATAGCCCCCTGCGGAATGAAAACAACCGAATACCTTTATCCAATCACATTTCACTGTTTTTAAAAGACATGTTTCTCGACCAATCAAATTTCGATATGCGCTCACAGCACCAACCGGTATCCGCCTGTGACGATATTTGTGGAGTTTTTTGGTTGTAGTCCGGGTGCCTTGAGAATTGCCGGTGAGTATTGTCAGTTTTTAATTCTACCTCTATTATTTAATGTACTTTTTTTTTTTTTACACCGCCATTTAATGCAGCCGCGCAACATTCTGTTGCTTAGTTCGAATTTTATTAGCATTGGTGACAACAAAATGGCTAACACTGTGTCGCTAATGCTACCTTGCTAATGCTACAATTTCAAATGAAACAAATATGTCTGCCCAGGAAATGAAAACTCGGAAAGTTTCTTACATTGGGTAAGTTATTATTTGTCGTATATATGTCTACACTCGTGGGACGTCTGGAATATTTAAGTATAGTTCTTCGTTGTTGTACTGTTTTGCTTAAGGCCTTGGTCGTCCAGTTAACACGCTTTCTGTATCCTGGTAATGACGTTAGTGCTGCCCCATTTGTTCGCTCACTTGTCACTTATTGTTTACTATCATTGACTCACCCCGTCTCTGTCTTCTACAGAGAAGTACACTGGAGCAACAATGGTGAAGATTTTCATCGGGAACCTCTCTCAGGATGCTGAAAAAGATGAAATTGAAGCTCTGTTTACACAATACGGCACAGTGACAGAATGTGCAAAGTACAAAAATTACGCTTTTGTCCACATGGAAGACCGCAAGTGTGCCACCAAAGCCATTCGAGAGCTTCATCTTTACAAGCTGCATGGCAGACCCATAAATGTTGAGCCCAGCAGAGGGAAGAATCAGGGTCCTGTGAAGCTCCACATAGCCAATGTGGAAAAAGGCTTTGATGATGAGCTCCGAGAGCTCTTTGAAGAGTATGGAGCAGTCACAGAGTGTGCCATCGTAAAAAACTTTGCCTTTGTGCACATGTCCAATTCTGATGAGGCCATGGATGCCATCAAAGGGCTTGACAACACAGAGTTTCAAGGTAAGTAAATCTGATCTTTTTAAATGACGGAAATAAATCAGAGGAACCAAGTTATGTGGATTTTATTAGCATTTAGTCCGTGGAATTCAGGAGTAAATTTTCTCACTTTATTAGGTAAACGCATACATGTTCAGATATCTAAAAGCAGACCAAGAGGAGCACCTGAGGAGGAGGACTATCCGCCTCCACCAGGCAGAGGTTACTACCCTCCCCCCTTTCCAGGAGAGAGGCCTGAACCACCCTTCAGAGGTCGCATGTCTGCTTATCCCCCCCCTCCTCCACCACCACCTCCTCCTCCACCAAGACGAGCTTACCCTGATCGTGGCTACGGTGAGCGAGATGGCTATGGGGTGTTTGATTACTATGAGAGGTACAGAGCCCGTCCTTATAGTGCAGCAGGTCAAGATGATAGGCGACCCAGTGCCATCCCACCTCCTCCACCACCCCCTTCAACGCTGGTCAGAGAACGCCTGGGAATGTCACTTGACCCATATGAGCGTCATCCACTTCCTCCTCCTCCAACACCTTACCTGGGCAGGGACAGAAGCCCCCTCAGACGAGCTCCCCCTCCTCCTGCTCCACCAGCTGGTAATGGGTATTCCTATGAGCGGTCCCGGCTCTCACCTCTATCCAGGGCTCCGATGTATGGAGGTGCCCATCCCAGAGATTCCTTCTCTGAGAGAGTGCCGCCACCACCGCCCCGCTATGCTGGCTATTGAGTAAACAACAGTGTGATGCAAGGTAAGAGATAACAGCCAGCTATTTCAGGACATCATAACTTGTTTATATTGATGAAGCTTTGAGAGAGTGCTAAACGTTTATCTTTAAATATAGTTCAGAGGACGTACGATCTCAAATCACCTTGAATCAGCACCAGCTCGACCTCTTAAAGTCTGCAGATCTAGTCCAGCAAGTGGTCGAGTTACGATCATTAGGCATTGCTGGTGAAATCCTAAAATATTGCTGGTTTAACTTAAAAGCTCAGTCTTGCGCGAATCTTTTAAGTAAAACGCGCTCCTTGACATGTGTGGTTTGCTCTCTTTCCAGGTTTAGAATATGACAAGATCGTCGTCGTCTGCAGATGCACGTGGCGCTATACACCCCCCTCGTCTATGGCGGATTGCGTTGCGTTCGCCTGAGACTTACTGGAAGCTACTGTATTGCGGACAGCCTCGTACTTAAAAACATACGATTCCATGTCTACGGTTCACGTACACTTCCTGAGCTGTTTTTGCTTTTTTCTGTTCCTCTGCTTGTTTTGGTTGTTCCCTAAAATGTACACATTACGCCCAGGTGCAACGCATTACTGTTAATGGCCAAAAACTCTACACTGCTTTTCGACCTTTAAGGGTTGATATAGCCTCTGGGAAACTGACATGATTTCATAACTAGACAGTAGTCCATATATCAGGGTACATGTAAATTTTCAAAACAAAACCATTAATCTATTCGGTCAGCAAAGTTGATGGTTTAATCACTAATGCTTCACAAAAAGTAAGTAAAATAAAATTTCAGCGTAAATATGTCTTAATTTCATGTCCTTGGTGTGACAAGCTGTACAGTACCCCTTTTGCGACGCATGTTAGCATGAAAAATCAAAGCCCAGTGTGTTTTTCTTTCTTTTTACACTTTGTGTTAGCTTTTCTTGCGAATATAAGAGCTATAGCATCGTTATGTATGATTTTTATTTACAAGTTGCTTTTTATTTCCTTTTAATAAAAAATGAAACAAAACGACGTTTTAACTGTCGAATCATTACTCGGTGGGAAGCCTTTTTTTTTTATTAAATACTTGGCAAACGAGCCAACCAATTAGCTACAAGATGGACACAAATATCCAGGCGTTAACCTCTGAATGCGCTTCTCTGTTATTCTTTACACCTTCAGCAGATATGGCTTGACAAATGGAAAGTGATGCTGCCTCTACCCGATAAATTCCCTCTGAAAATACTGCTCATACCCTTTATGTTGTTGAATGACAACCAGATAAATGGGGGCAGGACTTCATTTCCCTGTAGTTTTTTCTCTTTTGCTTTAAATTAAGTGAAGAATGTATTAATTGAAGTTGCATTTGGTGTAAAAATACACCAGTGCTTTAATGTTGGATGGAAACAATTGCCATAGTTGATACACTCATGACATGTGTTGAGTCGGACTTGTTTTGGTGCAGAACTATTTTCTGCTTCATGCCAAGATTTATGTGGTGCAACACAGAATTCATGTTCCTGTAGTTGGTGTCATTTGCTTTCTGTGTGTCAAGCCATTTGGAGTGGTTTGTTGCAAATAGAATTCATGAACTTAACTTTGCGGTGGCCCCTTTGGTATCGTGCGACAGCTCAAATCTTGTTTTGCATTATTATTATTATCTCTCGTTGTCTTAACACGACTCTCCATTATTGCTTTATCATTCAATATGCCTTAATAGTTGTCAAATTGATTGCAGTATTGGTGTTCTTAGAATTTGTGCTCTTTGTAGGTTGTTAGATCCATGATTCTGCACAGGTGCTGTGGACACAGCCACCAACTCAAGTAAGTGAGGCGTGCAACAGAAAAGAGGTAGGTACTTTCTAAACTACTAAACTTTAATACAATGTTGTTTTGATGTTTTGTCTTCTGCCAGTCTTTTTTCCTGTTCATTCACAATACAGAGTTCCCGCTGCCTTACAAAATGTGGTTAAAATTGATGTAAAATGCAATTCTCCTAAGGGTTTTACTGCTGCTCAAGAATTTAGTTGATGTAAAACAAAATGCCTAAATCAAGCATTTCCTTTTTGTCATACGTCACTCATGACACTTAAATTTGGTCTCAATAATTCTGGGTCTTCGTGAAGTGAAGAACACATTTAGGAATTTGGTAACTGGGGGAATTCTGTATTGTAAAGTTGAGAAGATAATGGACATACAATAATATAGGAAAATTTTATGATGGAGTCAGCTATGAGTATGTGTGTGTTAAACCTGTATCTTTTTTTCTGTAGACTTCTGCTTTATTGGTTGACGTGAGTTAACGGAACAAATCTTGAAGATGGGACCAGTAGTTAAAAGATAATGTAGGATGACATTACTTATAAAGCTAATCAGAGAATACTACCAGTACAGAGAATAAATCTTAACAGTCTGTTTTTTGTTTTCCTTGTAGCAAGTGGCCCATTGTCTGGGGAAATTGAGAGGATGTCCAGGCTCCCAAAGCTCTCCATTTGTTTGCTATGTGCCTGAAGAAAAATATGGTTCAATTCTGCAGATCAAACTAACGCGTTCTGAAAGTTGAGCAACTGAACCTCCTTTACACCACGTTACATCCCTACTTATTGATTGGTCATTACATGTTTGGGGTTGGACAAATCCACATTTGTTGTACACCTCTGCTAAGATGAATTTCTAAGTATTGTCAATCAATACATAAATACTGTATGTACACTTAATAATATTGTAGAACTATTTTCACAAAATACAAATATTTTATGCTCAAGTCATTTGAATTGGCATATGCAAAACTTGGGCCAATTCTGATAATAAATTATATATAAATAATGGTGTGACTGCTTTGTTTTTTGTAACATTTTCTTTCATACAGTGGGGTTAAACAGATTAAACAAATTGAAGCAAGGTTACGCAAAGGTAATTCAGGTGATGGTGGCCAATTTTTTTTTTTTTTGTGTGTTTATTGTACTGTACATCACTGCTACTTTAAGTGTAGTGTTGAGGAAGAAGAAGGGTACTTTATTGATCCCCTTGGGAAAATTAATTCTCTGCACTTGTACCCATCCTTGAATGAGGAGCAGTTGGCAGCCAACACATGCACATGCAAACACACACACAACAGCACCTGGGAACCAACTCCAGATCTTCCACCTCGGTCAGGGACAATGGTAGGAGTGATTAACCTAACGGGCATGTTTTTGTGGGTGGGGGAAACCAGAGCGCCTGGAGGAAACCCATGCAGACACAGGGAAAACATGCAAACTCCATACAGAAAGGTGTGGAGGTTGACCCCAGGATCCAAACCCACGACCTTCTTGCTGTGAGGCAACAGTGCTAACCACCACGACACCGTGCTGCCGTTGATTTTGCGTTTTCCATTTAAATGTGCACTGCCCATGAAGATGTCAGGTCAAAACTGACCATTATACTAACTGGCAAATACTGGGCAGATTGGCACACGTTCCATATGCGTTCGAATGATCTTAGTGGTAGAGCTGAGACTATAGACATACATATTAAACACAACACTACATATAGACACTTTTTTTTTTTATTTGACTTTCCTCTCAATTCCAGAAGGTAATCCTGGGGTGTAGTAGTTTTATCACCATACTGTTCTAAAAATACTGCTCATTTGTCTAATTTGAGGACAAAAATTATTCATCTGTGATCATCAGGTTTGTGCGACAGCAATATTTCACAGAATAAGAAATAAAAGTTTGTATTCTGTTTTTTCTTTTTTCACTTCACTCATTTCTTGTCCAATGATTTTTGCAGAAATACACTACTTCCTTTCTCGATTCTTAGAATTTTGGAAACCAGCAGTTATTGTAATGGGGTTGGCTGATGGAATGTTTTATGGTTGGTGGGTTTATTTCTTATGTCTATTCTGATGTAGATATGCAAGAATGAAAATGACATCAAAATAAACCTCTAAGTGAGTGAGGATATTTGGGTGACTAATGATTTAAACGACAAGACTGATAAAAGATGCAATAAAAACATACAAAAATTTATGGACATTTTTTTATTATGATAGTTACATACATTAATTACTACTCAGTTTGAGGAAATGGTCCCAGTAACTTTCTCAACTTCCGATATGGTTATTTTAGAAAACTTGAGTCATCATTTATGTGGAAACACATTTAATATGCTTCAACTAAAAGAAGAAATGATATGTTGCAAACTTTCAGTCTACAGTATACGTATGTCATATATAATGCTTAGAACAAAATAATATTTCACATTAAACAGGATTTATATTTAAGCTTGTAACAACAAAAACAATGATCTGTATGGCCTCCGGCAGTCTGATCAAAAAGAGCAACAGCGTTTTACAAATTTACAATTGTATTCATTACAAATGACACATGAGATTCTCGTCAGTCTCTGATGGGAGTTCAGCAGGGAATCTATTCATTGCACAGTTGCATGAATCCATGACGGGCACCATACTTGGAACACACAAACCTGTCTCTCTGGATGGAGACACTGGTAAAATCTCAAATTCTACCTCAAATTTTTCCTTGGCTTCACCAGACTCTCGTATAATTAGCACCTCATACTCTCCAAACCGGATCAGGGCCTTGTCTGGAAGATCCATCCTTTCCAAATAGCCCAACACTGAGCCATTCACTGAAATCCGTCCCTTTCGGCTCAGATTTTGTAGAGTAAATCGCATGTCTGGGCTCTGGGGAGTGCGATAGGCATACACTACCAACTGTTTACGTGACACCCGGGGGTCAACAAGGGCAAAGGTGCACGCCTGAGCGTCACGGCCCAGCCTGAGAGGCTCATCTGCACAGTGTTTTTTTCTGATACCTAGAGGTAGCAGGCAGTATAGACCTTGGGAAGTCTGCTGTGGGTGATAGAACTTTATGTGGAGACATGTCAGAAAATCCTCCTCAGTTTCCATTGTCTGGGACACATCCATTATGGACAAAGAAGCTCCAAGTGCTATCAGTGGAGAGTGAAAAGCGAAAATATTTGCAATTACATGAAGTGGTTCACACTAAAACAAAAACAGAGTAAAACTATCCAACGAATGGAGCTTTCTTACCTCAATAATGATTTTCTTCCCCTTTCCTTTTTCTTATTTATTTCGCCGATCGAAGTGTTCTCTGAGCTCTAAGAATGGGAACTAGTGGACTCTTGTGAGGAGCGAAAACAGGAAGACACTATAGAAGACTCCTCCTGAAAGTGCAAGCTTATCTCATCTTCCGAAACTGTAGCCCTTGGTAATGGTGCTGCCTTCAGTAGAAATCGGAAATTTTAATATTCGGAATCGACTCAAAAAATCCCAAACACCTTTGATTGGCCGGTGATTCGTTCAAAGGCTAGGTTGCTGTGATTCTTAGGGTGCAGCACATGTGAGGTGTGTGTATCGATTGAGAAGATAAAAATTTCAATATATTACACAATTTGCCCGTCACACTATGTAACACTTCCCCCTCTTTTACCCCGTCTGCCAATTGACACTGGTAGCAAAGAAATTTATCACGAATTTGGATCAACCTCGTCCTTATTATACCGGTCTATAGCTTTGTGCAACAAACTATGCAAAAGAAACAGACAGAATGTTGATGTATGTCTTATGAAAGCGTCCTCGAAGGTACGACTGAGTCAAATTTTAGTTGGTAAGTTTAGTTCGAGCATTTGAACGCAGCACCAAAGTTTTCAAAAATTCCAATCTGACGCAACACTAAGGAAACCTAAGCTTCTATTGTTGTATTTGCGAGTCATGCAATCTTCAAGACCATAACGGAAAGTTGTAATCCTTGTGATGCAATTCTTAAGTTACTCATCAATCAATAAAGTGGAACTCGTTCACTTGAATTCTTTTCCTGCCCTCCGATGATGAAAGTGTGACTCTAGCAGAGAGGGCAGCTCCGGTGAAGGAGGTCTTAACTCGGAGTATTAGGGTTACCGTTGGAAAAATATAAAAACGACAAACTTCGAGTATAAAGTCGTCATATTAAGAGAATATAGTCACAACACACAGGGTAGGGAGTCTGGAGAGTCAAAATGAAAAAAAATTCTTATATTGTTATTATATTATTAGAAGTATTGGGTCATTGTGTGAGAAACTGGACGAAATTGCCTCTTTTGTTGAGACTGACCTTGATGAGAATTTTGAGGATTTCGGACTTAGAAGGAGTTTACCTCTGGGGCGCACACGAATAGAGTCATGGTGGGTGAGTGGACAGTTTTGGGTGGACAAAAATACAATTCTGAAAAATAATACAATTCTGCTTCCACACCCTTATCCAGGTAATGCTTTTGTTTATATGTCATGATAAAATGAAATAGGTAACACTGACTGATAAACAGCTCAATGATGTACAATCATGCCATTAGTTACCTTGGCATATCTAATTATAAATACTGACAGGATGTCCACACTTTGATGGTGAGAGAAAACAGCTGTGGACTGGGGGTTGGAAGGGAAATAATGAGCCTTATGTCTTTCAACATTTCACAGATTTCTTTTTATTTGCTGTGAGTTCTGAAAATCCAAACCCATATATTAAATCCAGTGATAGAATGGGTCTCTTTAAATTCATATGCTTGCTGAGCACACTGCAGCAAATAAATTAATACATATCTCTGCCAATCACATTAAGAATTAAGTGCTCAAGAAAGGAAATCAGGGCAGCAATGAGATGTGCCAACAGAAACCAGAAACAGAAACAAATGTATTGCCACCGCTTGTCCCCGTTTGAATAACTCAGACCCTTATTGTTTTAATAATACTGTTATTGGTGGAGATAATCAAACATCATTTTCACTGATTCAGTATTTTGAGAAAGCTACTGTCATGAGCTCAGTGTTAGCAGAGTAGATGTTATTGTCCACTGTTACAAACTCAGTGAGAAAATGGGTGGCTGACTTTGTCACTGTCACTATACAACTTCAATGTCAACCAACTTCACCAGTGTAGTTGGACCATACATACATACATATATTCATGCAGGATGAAGTCATGACAACATGGAACATACCCCAAATCAGACCAAAACTAGGCCAGAGGATGCCTGGAAGAAACTCCAGTCTGTTCTCCCAGAGGAGGCTATTGTGTATACTGTGTGTGAAGTGCACACTTAAGGGCCAGTTTCCCTGTAATGAGAATGTTTTTGAGCTCTGTGTATTTCTTATAGATGAAAGAGAACAAAAGAAAGCAAGAACAATACTTTACTGATACCCGTAGGGAAATGAATTCTCTGCATTTAACCCATCCTACTATGAGCACCAACACACACACACACACACACACACACACACATACACTGGCGCCGGATACATTAAAAGACAGGAAAGCCATTAAATTGTTCTCACTATTATTTTTGTATTTTATTCTGTTTTATTTATTCAGTTTTTATGTATTTGATACTATTGTTTCTCATATGGAGAGAGATTTGTGTTACATAAGCTGCAATAACTGCCTTGTTTGTCTGAATATTTGTATGTGCATTAAAAAAAAATAGTAATTTGAAAACCTAAATGTCGTCAAAGGAAAATGGTGACAGGAAGTGACGTATTTCGCGCATGCGTTGTCCAAGTAGGATTTCCGCTTATTGATCTAGTAGAAACAAGCCCGCTAGACGAAGTGCTCTTTGAGTCGTCCCTGCTGGCCAGTCGGTGAAAAGGTAGCGTTAAACAACACAGTCAATAACAGATAGCAACAGTATTGTGCTTGCATGCTGCGTATAGTAAAACAGGTAATGCGTGTATGTAAGTTCCTGATTGAGGTGCAGTGTCTGTAGATGTGCAGAGGGCACTCGGTCGCAGTGTTTTGTTGGTAACATAGCTGACTAGCATGCTAACCGCGGCTAACGCTAGCAGCTTTTGTTAGCAAGTGTTCGTACATTCGTGTCTTATTTCCTCCTAAATCACGCAGAGATACATTTATATTTCTACATACGCACAGACGTTTTTATAGAAATGTACAAATTAGGTCGTTTAATTTCGGCTTTAGCTTGTAACCTGTCATTTACATTGCCAAAGGCCCGGTTAATGCGTAGCTCTCATTGTCTTAAAGGTTGTAGGCGAACTGTGAAACGTAACGTATCAGATTGCTCTTTCAAGTAATATTTCCCTTTCGCATTCTTACTATCTCAATTTTCTCCTTTATGCAGCGAAGTTATTGAGAAATGGTGAAGATATTTGTGGGAAATCTGCCTCGAGAGGCAGAGCAGGATGAAATCAAGGCCCTGTTTGCTGAGTATGGCACAGTCACAGATTGTGCTATCATAAAGAATTATGCCTTTGTCCACATGGATGACCGTAAGGATGCTACGAAAGCCATCAAGAACCTTCACCTCTACAAGCTTCATGGCATACCAATCAATGTCGAGGCCAGCCATGGGAAGAACCAGGGCTCAGTCAAACTGCATGTGGCCAATGTAGAAAAAGGATGTGATGATGAGCTCCGTGAGCTGTTTGAAGAGTATGGTACAGTCTCAGAGTGTGCCGTGGTCAAAAATTTTGCTTTTGTGCATATGTCTAATTCAGATGAAGCTATGGATGCCATTAAAGGATTGGACAACACTGAATTCCAAGGTAAGCAAAAACCAATACATCCAGTCAGTCAAGAATGAACTCATATGGGTTAAACCCGTGCTATTATTATTTATTTAGTTTGCTTATTTGTCTTTCTCATTTTCTTTGCATTTAGGCAAGCGCATCCATGTCCAGATTTCAAAGAGCCGTCCGAGACATGATGAGATGGATGATTACCCCCCACCTCCCCCAGATAGAGGTGGTTATTGGCCTCCTCGTTATCCAGGAGACAGACACGAGCCTCCACCACCCAGCTACTTGAGAGGCAGAGTGCCCCCAGGTTAGAGAAATACAGAGCTCGCCCGTACGGCTCCTATGAGGAACAACATGCTGGCGCCCCTCCTCCTCCTCTCCCTCCTCCCGCAGCTGTCCGAGAGCGTCTCATGACTTCGTCGCTTGACCCGTATGAGCGTCGTCCCCTCCCACCGCCTCCGTCTCCGTACTATGCCCGAGATCGTAGCCCCCTCAGGAGACCACCTAACGCAACAATGCCCCCTGCTAGTAATGGCTACTCCTGCGAGCGCTCCGGTCTCTCCCCGGTTTCCAGAGTCCCGGAGTTCCGCGTGGCAGGGACCCCTACGCAGAACGGTTGCCACCGCCACCACCTGCACGCTATGCTTATTGAGCAAGGCTTTGGCGTGGTTAAATGAAGGAATGTCAACTCCGTCGCCACACGCCGCCTCCTGATGTACATGACACTATACTCCTGTCTGCGACTGAGCGCGTTATGTACCCCTACAATGCTTGCAGGAGGAACTGAATTGGCGACGCTCACATCTGTGTACCATTTTGTGACAGTTTTACACTCGTATTGTTTTTTACCATTGTGCTGTAGTGTTTTTAATTTTTAGGCGTTTTTGATTTTACGTTCGAAGAA